>JAFFZR010019447.1:0-30650 GCA_018397195.1 Lethrus apterus | reverse complement strand
ATTAGAGTAACATATTCGGAATCTACGTAAAAAAGTACCTTAATAATGTTAAATTACTATTCCGGTATCTTTTCATCGAACTGAGCTACAAGCGAAAATTTAAAATGCCATTTTTTCTTTTTTTTAATAAGTAGGCCATGATGTAGCGCACATTTTGTCTCATTTAACCAACTCTCTATCTCTTACAGTTTACGAGATCCCAATAGTGAGCACACTATCTGGGACACTCTGTATTGTTGAAAAGGGAAAAAAAAATTTTTTTTATTTAATCCACAGCCAACTATGAGTTCCATATAAAAAATTATAACTTTATGTCACAACTCGAATTTGGAGAACTTTTTCAGAAAACCTACAACGCCACTGCATTCTTATCAAAAAAGTGCCTCAAGAAAGTGGACATTATTTTCCTTCATTTTTGCAAATAAGCATGATATAGCCATAAAACGAAAACTGAAAAAAACGAATTTTTGCACATAACTCGAAAACCAAAGACGATAGCCAACTTTGGTTTCACCATTAAATTTTTCTCCAAAAAAGCGATCGAGGATGGTAGGGTATTTTTTTGTATATCTTATGGTTATCGAAATTTCCTATTAAAACATCGAAATTTGCCCACCTGTACAAATACGAAATAAAAAATAACCGTTTTGTACGTTATATTTAGGAAAAATTCAATGGAACATGTACACTTGTCAACATCGCAATTTAGTACTACCATTATAAAAATATTCATGTCATAAATTAATATAGCAAAATACAAGTACGAACAATATTGTGTAATAATGGAATTAACATTGTACAAGTGGCGCAAAATGTATCATCTTATTTTCTTTTGTGATTCCAAAAATAATTAAAAAATGTTATTTTTTTTACGTTATATGTTTATTTGAAGCAATAAATTTCATTTTTTATGTTTCGAAAATGATATCCGATAGGGGCCGCCACCAGAGTTGACGCAAAATTCGGCTCTTTTTATTGCATTTTGCATTACATTCGTCAAGATTTCCGGCGTTAGATTGTCGATTTCTTAGCGAATATTGTTCTTGGGGGCCTGAATGGCGTGCGGCTTGTTTACGTAGACTAGCCCCTTTAAGTAACCCCACAGAAAGTAGGCTGGGGCCGTCAGATCGGGCGTTCTCGCTGGCCAACCAAAATCCCCTAATCGAGAAATCAAACGGCCTGGCAGCATATACCTCTCCATTTTGAGACACAATAAATTTCGGAACTGTCACTTGTCAAATGTAAAAAAAAAAAAACAATTATATTAACCGCCAAATGAAAAAGTTTTAGCGTCTTCAAATAGGGTGATACTTTTTGCGCCACTTGTTATCAATATTAACATTCTTTTACAACATAAATAAAATATTAACTTTTTAATGAAAAATATTTTGATACATTTTCTATTTACCTATACTACGTTCATAATTTCGAAGGAGTAAATTAAAATTCTCACTTAAAAAATTCGCCCTCTGATTGGCTACTTGCGAGAAACGTTTACACAGTATTCGCAACCAGATTTCCGGTATTAAAGGTACGAACGCACTGAGCGGAACTGCACGCGACCAAATATTGTTTATATGAAATCGTATGAGACACAACGCACTACGCGGCAGCGGAACTGGGCGGCGCGGCGGGGTCAATTTTGTCGCGCCGCCTAGTGTTTTCTGTCTCGTACGATTTCATATAAACAATATTTGGTCGCGTCGTGCCGCGCCGCTCCGCTGCAGTGCTCAGTGCGTTCGTACCTTAAAAGTACGAACGCACTGAGCGGTTATTGTTAACCTTTATTGAGTGGGTTTGGTGTTGGCGGCACAAACATTTTGGTTTTTCAACATACATACAGTGAATATACAAACCCATAAGAATTATTAATTAATAGTTGCAAAACAATATAAAAAAAAAGAAATAACAAATTAAATATTGCAGCAGTTTGACTTAGGGCACGTTTTCTTCCACGGTCGTCAGTGCCGACGACTGCGACTCATTAACGACGTGACGACTCTTTCGCCAATACACATACAATGCTTTTTAAATCTGTTCGTTTTCCTAGCGACGAGTGAGTCGCCGCTACTAAACTTCATTCGCCGTTCGCTCGACGACCAGTAGCCTGACTGCTTTGAGAGCAGACAAGCGACTTATTCGTAGCGAATTTAAGATCATATAAGATCATCTTGGATGAGCTCCAATATATAATTAAATTGATAGCGCGTGATTCGAAAATATTCTTTAAATTTTATTTCCTTGTGTGTTAAATGATTATTCACTAATATTGATTGAAATCCTAATTTTCTCCGCTTAAACGAAGGTAATATTTTTTTCTTTTTTTTTCACTTTCCAAAATTAAAGAAAGAAGTAAATTTTCCTCCTCTGCTTGATAATTTAGCAGCAATAAAATTAAAGTTTTTTGACACACATTTTTAAATATTGTGTCGTGAGCCGGGGAAAACACACAACGGCAGAAAATGCGTCGGCGAATCAGTCGCAGTCGTCGGCGACTGGCGACCTTGGAGGAAAACGTGCCTTTAGGACTAAATAATATTAAATAATACGTATTACTGAAATGTGCAGAAGCTGTAACTTGGAGATCACGCAGAAAACAAACACTGATGTCGCAGTGAGCACAGATTTGATTATAGCTATTAGGCATAGTGTAAAGCGGCGACCTGACCAGAGGTTCTAGAAAACGGCAAGTAGAACGTCGGATGCTAGCGTGCTCCTGTCCTGGGCACCAAGAAATTATCTGCTCTGGTCAGTCAACATTGCTATTAAGAAGCCTGTGCAAAAAATTCCAAGGGCGGCAAGTTAATGCTAGCTAAAAAGCCATCGATTTTGAAGCAAATAAACTTGGCGAATTTTCGTTGAATCGTTTCCAACTGCCTCTTGCTGTATGTTTTGGTAGTGTGGATGCCACATAAGAGAGCAGTACTCCAATCGGGACCTCACAAGTACAAAATATGGTGCTTTTAGCGGCAGAGTAGTAGAAAAGCCTTTGCAATTACGAATAATAAAGAATCCGTATATATATAAAAGTTAGCATCAAATAGAACACCCAAATCATTGACCAAATCGCACCGTATCAAATCCACAGAAACGATGTTGTAATTAATGTGAATGGGTCTGGTTTTGCGAGTAAATGAAACGACTTTACACTTGCCAGCGTTCAACGCCATTGTTGATGACACATCACCGGGAGCTATTTATCAAGTCAGCTTGGAGCGCAGCACAATCACTCACATTTGACACAACGCACATAGGAGTATTCGTATGAAAAATCCTGTCAAAAGTCGACTTTAATTCTGTCAAATTCTGTCAAAATGCCTGACAACCTATTTTTTATGAAACTTAAAACCCGGTTCATGAACAAGGTGCTATAGATAACGCTCCCACCCCTTTTCCTTACCATAAAATAAATCGTTAACTAGTAATTATATACACTGTGTTGCTTTAAATCTGGGACATAGGGATTTTACATGTAAAATTGAATTATTGCAAATATTATCTCCCGTGATTATTTTAGATCATCATCTTCAACACAAAAGTTGTTCAGAATTAAAAGCTACGAGTAATGCACTAGTTAGTTTTGTTAAATATGCAGAGAATCTTCTTAAAATCAATAAATAATGTACAGCGAGATCGAGAAAAAAAAAAAAAAATTAGTCAAAGTAAGCTATGAACAAAAATCGGCATGTCTTTACTTAAACCACTATTTATTTCTTAATGTCAAATTGACTTTTGTCAAAAACTTTGTCCAAACAAATCAAAGCTTTTCTTTTAGAATCCTATTTTAGAAATGGAAATGAAACAGGAAATGGTGAATGGCCATATTCATACACACCTTATTGTGTTATAAGCCTTAATCGATCACACATCAATTCGTTTGTGTAAATATGTTGCTGAGGTAATAGAATACTGTACAGATGAAAAAAAAAAAAACCGCATATGATATTAATAACAAAGTTCTCTAAGGTAGCACTTAATCTAATGACTGCAAGTATACTGCATTTACCTCCAAATGACAATAGTAGCGACGAAGGTGAAGAGGAATACGAAGATGAAGACGAAAATACAGAATTGGAGTCTCAGTAATGTGTTAAGTTTGATAAGTTTTTTGTGCAAATTTGTTTGTAATACAGAGTTAATTATTTCCAGATGTTGTTTCTTATTATACTAAATTTGATTAAAACCCATCAAATAATTTTGACCAGTTTTTTCATACAAATACAACGTGCAACGCTAAATAATTTGAGGTCGTCTGCAAATTGCAATTTATGAGAAGAGATTATGTCAGCTACATCATTAATGTAGATGTTAAATAGTAGAGGTCTCAGGTTAGAATACTGCGAGACACCAGAAGTCACAAGATACCTAACCGAAGAAAAGCTGTTAAAGAAAACGTACTCGGCGTAACTCTTGCGATCTTCCAAATATCAGGAAAAGTAGAAGACTTGACGGCCAGGCAGAAGAGTTTTAGCAGTGGACCAACAAATACTGAGCGGCAATCTTTTATGATAAAGCTCGTTAGCAGATCATTACCAGAATTGAAACCATCTTTTAGTTTGCTGATGGACCCAAGTACATCTTTAAGTTGTTGGAGCGGAGGGCGCGGTAAAAATATTCCCCAAAGCCGTCAACGACAGACTGTTGGTCATCATATGTTACGTCACCGAAGAAAATGGACCCAGAAATACGACTGCGTCGTCTTTTGTCGCGAATGAAGTTCACAAATTTTTTGGATGCTGGAAAATGCTGTTTTCAACAGTATTCATGAAGTTGGCATAGGCAGCAGACGATTGCCTCTTGATAAGAGCTCTCAACCGTTTGAATTCGTCCACTGAAATTGGACAGTAATTATTGTAATATAAAATTCCATACACTCCAGAACTAATTATTAGAACACTGAAATTCTCTAAAAGGTAATGACGTGTTCAGCTTTATTTCTTCAAAATCTGGAAACTATTATATCTCAAAATGCTAGTTATACTTAATACTGGTAGCTTTAGCTGCATAATGTGACACATGATAATGGTGAGGTCATTGGTGTTGAAAAAGTATTTCCTTGCTGTGAAGAGCCAGTCCGATTAGAACATGTTGATAAACGTCCTGATGATTGAATAGCTTTAAGTCTATTACGCGTCAATACGTGTTGTATTTCATCTTGAGCGATAATGCATATTTCATCAGGAAGCTTATGGCGTCCGAACATATACTCATCTTCTACGCCTACACGCTTAATAGCCTCATTAAGACTTTTAGGTCTTGAATTGCTGCCTTTACGTCAGCATGTTTATTCCGTGTTCTTTTACTTGTTGGGGTAACAATTATTTTACTTGTTGGCGTATCAATAGGACGTTTTGCGCTTCGTGTTCCTTCGTTATTTGCTGAATTACATGCTGCAGGTTCGTGTAAATTCGACTGTTGGGTATTTTCTTCAGTAAGAATACTTTCGTTATCAGCTTCAATAATATCATCAATATTAGCAGGTGTTGTGCAGTCCTGAAATAAAGAGAGCTTTTATCAAAATATGCTTTGAAACTAATAATGATAATATTTTTTTTCTTTTAGATGCCTTCTTCAGAAGAGTGGACAAAGATAGAGAAAGGTTTTCATGAAAAGTGGAAATTTCCGATATGTTATGGAGCCATTGACGGGAAACACGTTGCAATTCGAGCTCCTCATAACTGTGGAAGCACATTTTTTAATTATAAAAAATATAACAGCATCATTATTATGGCATTAGTCGATTATGGGTAGTGTTTTCGCTATTGATGTCGGAGCAAATGGTTCGCTATCTGACTATGGAGTTTTCCGAAATTGTTCTTTATTAGAAGCATTAGAAAACAATCTACTTCCACAAGGTGGTGTTGAAGCCTTACTTGATGAAACCCTATCCGCAAAAAAATTTGGCTTACGATGAAAAAATCTTAAACTACAGGTTATCACGAGCTCGACGCATTGTCGAAATCGCGTTTTTAGTATTAGTTAGTAGAGTCCGAATCTTTGATAAACCTATTGCATGTAATGTTAATACAACTGATAACATTACGTACAGCTTGTGTTCTACATAATTGGCTAAGAGTTAATTCAACGGGTACTTATTTACTAAGTGATTCTGTCGATATGAAAGAGACCACTACCGGTGATATAATTCCAGGCACACGGAGATCAGAAACTTTAGGGCTACGTAGTGTGGGTCGTGTTGGTACGAATCATTCATCACGACAAAGTAAATCTATCAGAAACGAATTTAAAAGATATTTTGGTAACGAGGGTAAGGTATCATGGCAAGATATAAGATGATATACTAACAGGGTTAATATACCGTATTTATACACATTTTAAGTAGTTGTCAACTCAAATAATTGTACAGGGTCATTCACGAAAGTGGTTCGTTAGAACTTTTCGGTGTTCCAGAAATATATCAACTCTAATAACTTGGAATAATAAGCTACACCAACTGATCTCTTATTCTAAATTATTGGCGCTCTCGTATCACTTCCGGTTGTACCGGAAGTGAATATCAACTTTGTTATTTTAAATGGAATGTTATATTTTTTCATCGTTTTTCAGATTCTACTCACAATTCTACATCAAAACTTATAAGGGTACCCTATACTAAAATCTACCCGTTTTGGAGTTTTTTGTTGTTTTAAATAAATTTGAGCAATTGCAGTGGTATATTGAAAATTCTGTATTTCCGGAAGTACCTACAGCACTTGAAATCTTCATTTTTGGCATTTTGCTAGTTGATACCATGGGCAACGGAATGGTAATGTTAAAGTTACCAGGAAGTATACAGGGCTGCTCAAAATTAGCGACAACTTCCAACAACTTCAAATCAGTAAAAATATATTTTTTTTAAATTGAACCCCTGCATTTTTAAATGCGCTTAGTAATTCTACATCGATTGTTATAAGGCATACAACCCATTTTTTCTAATAGTTTTTGAGTTATAAGCAGTTTTCTAAATAATTCCCCTAAGAATGTCATTTATCCCTTGTTTGGTGATCTTAGACCTTGGATGTCATTTTAATTAAGTATTATGATTGTCTACTTTGACACTTGTCTTTTGTTTGACATTAGTATACAAAAATAACGGCTGGTGTAGTAAATAATTATACAAATTATTATGTTGAGCAAATAAATTATTATTATTACTAACAGTTTATAACCGAAAGACTTGTAACTTGTAACAACCAGCATCAAATTTTCTAAAATGTTTACATACAAAAATTAAAGTTAGATGCTAAACTATTTAAATCATAACACATTACTAAATAAACCAGGCTGCTTAGTATTACAAGCCGACGATCGACATTTTCAGAAATTCTTAACTACCATAAAAGTACTCGGTAATTAATAAATGTTACGACATTGAAACCTAACTGTAACATTCTACTAAAACCGCATCCATTTAATTAATTACAATTCCTAATTGCGTATTGGCAAGGATATACAACATTCTCGATTTATTTTCGCTCAATTAGTGGGATTTGTATTGAATAACGTATGAAGATTATTTTAGTTTTCTGTATCATCAATTTATTATCGTATAATTGGGAATCGTTCCCTGTTCAATCCAAAAATGAATGTAATTCTTTACATTTATAAGAAATCACATGTTTCAGTTTGCGATTAATTTTGAAAACTTGCGACTTCAATTAAACGCTGGTTTACATGAAGCCAGTAGAGAAGCAAGTCAGGTGAGTAACTTGCTACAAGTTACTTCTCTTGTGTAAACGTCTACACACCTGGTATTTCAGGCAAGGTAAGTACGAAATACGAGGATGTTGATGTTTACACAGAGCAAGTAACTTGCTACAAGTTACTTGCTCTGAGTAAACATTTACATGCCTCGTATTTCAGGCAAGCCAACTGCGATGCTAGTTGCCAGACAATCTAATTGGAACGGATTCTATTTACTTGCCGACTTTCTTTTCCCTTCTACAAAGTTTACGTGAATTAAATATCTCGGATGCCGATAATTGTTTTTAATAAGTAAAAATTACAAAGTTTATTTTAATTACGTATATACATTACAATATCCATGTCAAGACGAACTAAAAGAATATATTTATGATACATGCATAAAGCGCATCTAACTACATTTGCGTATTTAGCATTTTAAATTGGGATTAGTCAATAATCGAAGAAAACTTCTTGTTGTAGACCAGCTCTATTGGCTTCAATTTTCGTTGTTGCCTCTGAAGTTCGTGAACCTTGTCCAGTTGAATATCGCCTTCGATTATGATTTTTGTGAAATTTATATCATTTGAATGATGTGGAATTTGTATTTCTGGTAAAAGCGTCGGTTGACCATTGGTAATTTGCTTTTCGTTCATGAAGTTATAATCATTTGTTTCAAATCGACATCCGAGTGGTAGGTGAATGAGGTAGTTTCCTTTGAGGGTGGTAAAGTCGATGCGTTTGCAAACTGTTTGGATTTTCGTTTGATCGGGAAATATCACAATATAATGTGATTCGTCGATTTGTTGAAATATATTTGATTGATTGATTTGAACAGGTGTTTGTTCACAGCTTTCGTGGGTGGATTCTAGTCGTAGGAGTTGAAAAACACAATCTTCTTGCCTTATTCCGTCCATCAAATTCTCGTCAGGGCAGAAGTAATTTGGATGCAGATGTATGCAAGGTTTTGTCGTGTATTTGTAGAAATTTTCGTTCATTATCAGATAAGTGTCACGTGGGATTATTGTCGTGAAATTTTGTGTGAGAATGGAATACAGCTGATAGTAAAAGAATGTTTCAGGGTGGACTAAAGGAAAGTGGAGTACGAAAATAATTTTACTGCCAGAATAATAAGTATTAGTAGTATCCATGAATATTATTGGAAATATCAGGGAAAAATTAATTGATTTGAAGAGTAATATTTTATTATCGTTTCTAAAATTGATTTTAGTTCATCTGTTTTTAGTATGCTACTAAGAAGTGTTTTTAATCTAGCAAATGTAACTGCATTTTCAATGCCACTCAATAATTGTAAAATGATATTTAATGTTAAATTTATCTGATCTATAATAGTTTCTAAATATCGAGTTTCTAAATAGTCCTTGAAGTTAAGGATGAGTTTGTTTAAATCAGAACTGATTTTGTTTAAGCCATTTTAGTCCAGCAATTTATCAAAAAATAAGTCAAAATCTACATAAAATAACGTAAGTTGGGTGATAGTATGATTTGTTAGAAGGATGTATTCTGAGCATAATGCCGGATTTAAGGGGTTCCTCGAGTGTCAGTGGCGCCGCTATCGCGAGTAATGCGTTTAATTCGATATCTCGAGAACGAATCATTTTACACAAAAAAACTATACAGACCTTTTCTCTTATAAATTGAATTTACTAACTTTTTTATTCGAAACTTTTCCAACACCAATACTTGTCGAGTTATTTCGTTAGAAATTCACATTCTTCCATATTTTCGTCTGTTTTTTGCCTTTACCTCCCTATCCTTTCACTTTTATCTATTATCATTTAATTGTCTACATCTTTTGTTTAAAACTTTTTTCTCTACTAACAATACTTTGGTAGTTATTGCTTAGTTTATCGATCGAACTTCGCGCTATCGTCGTTACGCGTTTTCACGGACGCTCTATTTCAAATGTTAGTGCTGCTTAGTCCAGTCAGTAGGTGAATCAATCTACATGCGATAACGTAATTTGGGTGATATTATGATTTGTTAGAGGGGTGTATTCTGAGCATAATGCCGGATTTGAGGGGTTCCTCGAGTGTCAGTGGAGCCGCTATCGCGAGTAACGCGTTTAATTCGATATCTCAAGAACGAATCATTTTACACAAAAAACTATAGACACCTTTTCTCTTATAAATTTTTTTCTAGCATACTTGTCGAGTTATTTCGTTAGAAATTCACTAACATCCGTATTTTCGTCTGTTTTTTGCCTTTACCTCCCTATCCGTTCACATTTATCGAATTTTATTTTCAAACTTAGAGATAATTTTATTATCTACATCTTTTTTTTTAAACTTTTTTTCTACTAACAATACTTTGGTAGTTATTGGATAGTTTATAGATCGAACTCCGCGCTATCGTCGTTACGCGTTTTCACGGACGCTCTATTTCAAATGTTAGTGCTGCTTAGTCCAGTCAGTAGGTGAATCAATCTACATGCGATAACGTAATTTGGGTGATATTATGATTTGTTAGAGGGGTGTATTCTGAGCACAATACCGAGAACACACTCAGCGCCTGGCTTGATTCACCTACTGACTGGACTAAGCACCACTAACATTTGTAATAGCGCGTCCGTGAAAACGCGTAACGACGATAGCGCGGAGTTCGATCTATAAACTATCCAATAACTACCAAAGTATTGTTAGTAGAAAAAAAGTTTAAAAAAAAAGATGTAGATAATAAAATTATCTCTAAGTTTGAAAATAAAATTCGATAAATGTGAACGGATAGGGAGGTAAAGGCAAAAAACAGACGAAAATACGGATGTTAGTGAATTTCTAACGAAATAACTCGACAAGTATGCTAGAAAAAAATTTATAAGAGAAAAGGTGTCTATAGTTTTTTGTGTAAAATGATTCGTTCTTGAGATATCGAATTAAACGCGTTACTCGCGATAGCGGCTCCACTGACACTCGAGGAACCCCTCAAATCCGGCATTATGCTCAGAATACACCCCTCTAACAAATCATACTATCACCCAAATTACGTTATTTTATGTAGATGGATTCACCTATTTACTGGACTATTTGTTATTACATTACATCTTGATTGTGCTTGATAAGCGTGACTGTTTTATTAAAAATATCAATAATTTCGGTAGTAAGAGAAATTTCTTTATTTAATTTTTGTACAATTTGTTTTTGATTATTTTGTAAATCATGTATAGCTTAATCATAATGAACTGCATCATTTGCATCAAGATTTCCTGAAATGCTTTTTATAATTGAACCTAATCCATAAATAAGTCAACGTTTTATTCTGCTATTTGGATTTAAGAAATTAAATTTTTGTTCAGCAGAATTTAATTGATATGATAATGCTTTTCTAATTCGAGGAAATAAGGATTGCCAAGACCATTTTAAATTGTTGTGGTAATTTTTGCGTATTGTTCTTTTATTATTTGTATTTCATTTCCGACTGGGTCTAAATTGAAGTAGTAAATAAAGGTATGGGTTTTGGATTTTATTTCGGCTACACCTAATTTAAAGGGAAGGATTCCCGCATTTTTGTTGAGATTTGTTATTGTTACAAATTAGGCTATTTAGCTGGTGGTCGTTTCAAATTTTGTTTGTGATATGTTCTGCGAGGAGTGATAACTTTTTCTTTGGTAAATTTTGTTGTTAATTTGTTAGAGGTCATTTTTTGTATACGTTTGTTTCTGGTTCGTAATTCAAAGTGTCATGTCTATATTTATTACGGTTAATTGTTCATTTAATTTTTTATAAATTTCTTTAGTCATTTCGCGATGTTCCAAAATATAATTATTTACTAGATGTTGATTTAAATTTATGTCGAAGGGATCTTTGTTGTTTAAATGTCCGTTAATTACGTCATTAGGTTTTTGTTTCATAACTGAATGAATTGAATTATTATAACCCAATATCGCGTAAGGCATTTGATTCAATATATCTATTTTACCATTTTTTTCCTTTAATTATTCTGAGATGCTCATTAAGTCTGGAATGGAACCTTTCTATTGATCCGTTAAATTGTGGACTATTGACAGATATACCGGGTGATTCAAAATTACCGCTCCAATTTTAGGGTGGTGATACAGGACATCACACTGAGTAAACAAAGTGTAAACACAAATTTTCTACGAGCCTTTGTTCGGGAGATAGAGCATTTTAAATTAAAATTTTTTAAGCTAAAGTTTATCGCATTCAGACCATGGAATTTTTATGCAGGTGGTAGAAGATGAAATACAATAAAAATATCTGGCAACATCGGGAGGCAACAATGAAGACGTTACCAGGTCAACACGCGACATTTTTAAAAATTGATGGTTTGACATTATTAAAAATTGAAACTGTCAGATTTTCAATCAAGATTTTCAATATTAGTATTGATCAAAAATGTACACACTACAGGAATATTGCGACATGTATTTAGTATCACGCGAGTGTCACGGCAGACTCAGGGCTGCAGAGCGCACGTATGCTGCGCGATATCCCCATCGCCAGCATCCTGAAAGACATGTGTTCCAACGCTTGGATCAACGTATGCGCGAGACGGGCCGGTTAGATCGTTTCGTCCACGAAGGAAGACCACGCACTCGAAGAACTCCTGAAATAGAGAATTCTTCAGGCCATCGAAGAAAATCCAACCGCGAGCATCAGATCAGTTGTCCGGAATTTAGGTTTAAATTACAGCACAGTACACCGAGTTTTGAAATCGGAACGTTATCATGCATCCATTACACAAAAGTGCAGGCTCTCGGAGATGAAGATTTCCCTCTTAGGGTAAATTTTTGCCGCTGGATGTTAGACAGGATGGATGCCAATGAAAACTTTGGCAGACAGGTGTTATGGACGGATGAGGCCATCTTTACCCGCGATGGCATTTTTAACATGCACAATACCACTATTGGGCTATAGAAAATCCACGATTATTACACCGACGAGCACATCAACATAAATTTTCTGTTAACGTGTGGGGTGGCATAATTGCCAACAAGTTAGTTTGGCCATTCTTTTTGCCCAACCGATGGTGATTTTTTTTTTTAATTTGTTACGGCAAGATTTCCAAGAACTGCTTGACGATCTTCCTATCGCAGCTGTTCAGAATTTCGAATGGCTTCAGTTAGATGGAGCACCTGCTCACTTTGCTCGACAGTGGCTGAACGAACACTACCCAAGGAGATGGATTGGTCGTGTAGGTCCTACAGCATGGCCTCCACGATCTCCCGACATCACTCCCCTTGATTTTTTTTTATGGGGGTTCCTCAAGAATGTCGTATATCGTACAGCTCCCGAAAATGAGGAAGAACTACGACAGCGAATTCTGGCTGCAAACAATATCTGTCGTAATGCTTGACAATGTCCAGAGGAGTATTAGACGACGATTATAGAAATATATTGAAGTCAATGGGCAACACTTTGAACATTTACTTTAGTTAACCTGTATTAATTTATTTAAATAATTATTAAATTAGTTGGTCAAATTCACATGAGCTAAATGACATTGGGCGTAAATTTATTTTCCAAACCATTCACATGATCAATCACAGTAATGATGATTCGATTACTATTTTGGTTGGTGACTCGATTGTTACCCATGTTGCCAAATTGCATAATTTTAAAATGCCTATATCTCTAGAACAAAGGTTCTTAGAGAATTTTTGTTTACACTTTTACTCAATCTGATGTCACCTATCGACGCCCTGAATTTGGGGCGGTAATTTTGGATCATCCTGTATATTCCAGTTTAAAGTAAAAATTATCTACTAAACATAAAATATGCTCTCTAAAATTTCATAAAAATAATACAAAAATAATTTAAAACGTTTCTTTCTCACAATATTTATAATTCGAATTCAAAAATAAAGCGTTCTGCAGTGAAAAGTGTTAAAGTATATTTATAAACTATACAAAATATTAAAGTTGGAAACTAAATAAAATAAGCAGAGTACGGCGATAACAAAAATGTTAGTTTAGTTGTTCATGTCAATTTAATTGAATAAACATCGTTTCTCAATAATTTTCGTTCGAGTTTAACTTTCGAAACCTATTAACCATCACATGTTATGGGTCCAGGCACACTTCAAAGTCGCGTACGCGTTTGAGGTTCGGAAATTTCGTGAGAAGCCAAATATAATCATTCAGACAAGACAGAAAAAAATATGGTCGATGAAGTGCAAGATAGCAGTCGTATTGTATTATCAATGGGAAACGTGGAAGTGGCAAATCGAACTTTGTTTGAAAGAACAGTGTCTTTATTCAATCGTAGACGGCATACGGCTGTGCCCGGCGGGGCCGAAGGGCGACGCGGAACCGTCCAAGGCGTACCGAAGCTTGCAACGAGACAACAATGGTCTCTACGCTGTTAGAAAGTTTCTTTGAAATCTCGAAATATGACGCAACTCCTGTCACAAAACACGTTTCTCGATTAGCAAACGTATTTGACGACATGCTTACGGAATTACGAAGGGACAACCCGAATGCTGAACTTCCATTGTCGCTGCTTCGTCATCGCATCTTCAAAACACTTGGTCCCGAGTATCAGTATTATCGTTCAACGTGGCATCGTGTTCCAGAAGTCGAACAAACTACAAAGCTCCTCGTTGAAAACTTGCGCGCGATTGAGAACTCATTGATGTCAACAGGAACACCGCAAACGTCCGGCGCTTTCTTTGCAAAATCTAAACCACAGAAGCCGAACAAGAATTCTCACAAATTAGCACCAGGCAATTACTCAGCCAATACCAGGGAGAAAGACAAACAGTCGTGTTTATACTGCAAGAAAGTTGGGCATAGCCAATTGCCGAAAACGTGCTGCTGCGGAACAGAAAACAGTGAGTCCAAATGCTAGTAACAAAAATCCCGAATCAAAAGGTAGTAAACCAAGTTCGTTTTTCGCCACCGGCCTGGCAGTCGTTGCAGACTTCGCTCCTGTTGGATTACGGATTCCGGCACGACTCATCATATGTCGGCGAATAGACAACATTTGGTCATGTTTGACAAGTTTCCAATTCCGCAACGCGTCCAGACAGCCGGCAAAGACTTTATCTCGCATACGGATCTGGAAAAATAAACATAGAGGTGCGCATAGGTGACAAATGGTCACCTGCGTCTTTGAATGACGTCTGGTACGTACCTGAGACTCGCCATCAACTGTTCTCCATTAGACAAGCTGTCAAGCACCGAAATGACGTTAATGACTGGAAAGCTCATCGGTCCAGTCTACGTCATGGATATGCGAGTTTGTGTTGAGAATTTACCAGCAGAATCTAACCTTGTTACATCTGAAGAAGTGCTTCAAGGATGGCACGAACGCTTGGGTTATCAAGACAAACGTCATGTGCGCGATGTATTATCGGTAAATCACACTGAAAACCGTTTCATTTGCGTCAAGATCGTCCGCAGACCATCGGTGAAGTGATTAATGCTGATGTAAACGGTTCAATGTCGACAGACTCAGTCAATGGTTTTCGATATTATCTGGCCTTTAAAGATGATTATTCTCGTTACGTTCGCATATTTTTCATGAAAGAAAAATCAGAAGTGACTACACATTTGGAAACGTTTCTAAATGAGTGCGATAGTGCAGGCCACACAATCAAAACTTTCCCTTCAGATTGTGGTACCGAATTTGATTGTGCCGCGGTATTGACCCAACTACAAAAACGTGGTATCGAGTTTCGCCAGTCTTGTCCTTACACTCCCGAACAAAACAGCGTGCAGAACAAGCAAATAGACACGTCGTCAAACTAGCACGTTCAATGCTCTCAGTTAGTCAACGTTTTGGGCTCATGCGTGTGACATGATTAATCGTACAGGAAAATCGAGTGTTTCGGGTAAAGCGCCTTTCGAATTGTGGACCGGCAAGGTATTTAACAGCTTTAATTATTTGCGAATTTTTAGATCAGAATGCTATGTAAACATCCCAAATAAATATCGTTCGAAATTCGACGACAAGGCAGTACTCGGTCATTTCGTCGGATACGTGAACGAAAAAGATGGATACAAGATTTTGGTACCCTCAAGGCTAATCTATGCCTTGAAGTCACGTGATGTTGATTTTCGTCCAGAGAAGCTGTGCACAACACATGACACAATTGACCTGGAACTTCAGAACCATCGCAAGGAGGCCAATCAAGACGGGGAAGCCGACCACATCTCTGAAAATACCGAAACTAACTGCGAATCAATTAGTTGTAATCGAGAAACCGACAGTTCAGATTCGCATGATATGCTGAAAGCAACACCTTGGAAGAAGACTCAATTCAAGTCGAAACTCGGCGTCCAGTACGATCTATTCGACAACCGGCAAGTTTTAATGACTACCAAATGGACTACCAGGCTCATCGTCGTTCCCAGGTGAACAGTGCAATGGCGTGTCTAACAGAAGCAGTTCTGGAAGAGCTAGAGCCAAATAACTTTAGTGAGGCCATGAAAAGTCACTATTCGGACAAGTGGAGGAACGCGATGAAAGAAGAAATGAATGATTTTGAGGAAAATGACACGTGGGACCTAGTACCGTTGCCGCCTGATAAGCGCGCTATCGACAACCGTCGGGGGTACTTCGGGTGAAATACAAATCTGATGGTTAGATTGATCGATATCAGGCACGTTTAGTTGCTCGCGGTATGTTCCAACGTGCGGGACTTGACTATGATGAGACTTTTAGTCCCGTTGCCCGGTACTACGCGATACGGGCCCTCATAGCAACTGCCGCTGAAGAGAAATTTGTTCTTGGCCAATTTGATGTGAGAAAACTATTAGTCGCAATCTACGTTGATGATGGTCTCATCGCAGGGTCTACGCAAGATACAGTTAACTCGTTCCTGAGATTGCTGACTTCACAGTTCAAGATCAAGGTGGGTTCACTCGATTCATTTTTGGGAATATAAATTGAACAATGTGAGTTCGGTGCTCGCGTTTCACAGCGAACATACGTAGAGAAAACGTTTTAGCATGGAAAGTTGCAATTCGGTAAAAACACCAGCTGAAAATTAACAATCGGACGGGTCGTGCGATGACCCCCTTGACAGCTCCGTTCCGTACCGATCAGCTGTGGGTTCTTTGACGAACTTGGCCTGTGCCACTCGCCCAGGCCGGGCATATAGCGTCTCTAAGGCTGGGCTGGGCTGGGCTTCTATAAAACTCATCTTTCGGTACTTGCGAGGTACCGCTTATTTAGGACTTCTATATTCTTCAAGTGGTGGAGGACTACGTGCATATTCTGACGCAGATTTTGGAGATGTCAACACTAGAAGATCCACAAATAGTTTCGTCTCTCTCGTTAATGAGACTGCAGTATCCTGGACATCAGATCTGTCGCGCTGTCAACTGACGATGCAGAGTTTGTAGCTGCCAGTGAAGGGGCAAAGAAACTGGTGTGGCTCAAACGGCTATTATCTGAGATCAGTTAAAGCAAAGTTGACCCAGTGCTACTCATAGATAATGCCAGTACAATCAAACTAGTAAAGAACTACGAATTTCACAAAAGGTCAAAGCACATTAAAGTGCGTTAATATTTTGTTCGAGAGCTGTATCAAAAAGGTGATGTCGATGTGGAATTTGTGCGTTCAGAAGATCAGCTAGGAGACATGTTTACAAAACCTCTAAATTCGGTTAAATTCAAAACCATGTGCTCCAAGATTGGTCTTTGTACTTGATATACTACTAATTACTGTTTTGTTTTTGTTCAGTTTACGGGGAACTGTTAAAGTATATAAACTATACAAAATATTAAAGCTGACAACCAAATAAAATAAGCAGAGTGCGGTGATAACAAATAATAATAGTTTAGTTGTTCATGTCAATTTAATTGAATAGTTTCTCAATAGTTTTCGTCCGAGTTTAATTTCCGAAACCTATTAACCATCACAAAAAGGCGACCCCAAGTCTGCAGAAAGTGAGAAAAAACAAAATATGTTTATGTATTTTTTTCCTGACAAAAGTTTAATAACTGAGGCAGTAACTCATGAAGTCTGTAAAGGTGTTTTTTTCTAACTACATTAGGTTATAAGAAGACGAATGATCGGGTGTTAACGGAAGTTTTGTTGAAAAATGAAAAAGGAAACCTTTAACCAACTCGAGATAAGCGCGGAAAACATAAAAAACAATAAATTCCAACACGAAGACTTACTTACACAGCATATAGAATCGTTCAATTGAGCTCCCCTAAATCCATTTTTAATGTTATATGAGTTAGATAGCATAACAGGATCCTTATGAAAGTCTCTACTGGTTTGTAAACTGTAATAATTTCCACTGTTAAAATTTGCCTTAGTTTCAAACTCCACCAAATGTGTTGGAAATAATTTTCAAACGCCACTAAATCCACATCAGCCAATCAGAACGTGAATAAACAAAGCTACAACTCCAACTTTGGGTAATATAAATCCGGATCTATTAGTCTAATTTCATTTCGTTCTTGTTGGTTTTCAAATAATAAAAAGTTTTCTTTTGTTTTTTTTTTTCATTGTTACGCTTTCCCTTTTTCAAACCTCCTTTGTTCGGAATCAAAACATACGCAATGCACAATATTGACTTACAAATCTCATTAAATTCAATAATTGGCTTCAAACCCCACTAAATTTATTTTCATAATTGTGACTCTTGTAAGTATATTGTTTGTCCGCTGTGTCATTTTAGGATCTAATACTGTATAGCAATTTGGGGGAAAAAAATCATTAACGTGTTACCGCTATAAGTTAGTTACACAGTTTTTCTTAATTTCTGAAAAAGTCACAAAAGTGGATTTAGGGGTTTTGAAACCAGAGGATTCAATTCCACAATATCGTATTATCGCCGTGAGCATTCACCGCAGACTAGATACTTGCCCAGTGATGTGAATATTTCTATAATGTTTAAAGATTTTCAATAGAAATATCCAGATTTAAAATTGTCTTATGAATTGTACCAACAAAAAGTGAAGAGCTTGCGTATAGCGTTTGCATTGCTAGGTCATGAAGAATGCGAAGATTGCGAGGGTTTTAAATTACATGGTCATTCGGACGAAAATCTACAACCCGATTGTGCGCAATGCCAACTTTGGAAAATTCACATAGATAAAGCCAGTGTTGCCAACTTGGTGCGTTTTACACCAGATCTGGTGTATTTTATAAGCTTTTGCTGACTAAAATATGTGTTTTGGCGTATGGTGTAAAATATGCTTCCTTTGCATAATATATAGTGGAAATTCTGGTGTTTTTAAATGAAAAATAATATAATTTAATTTAAAGTACTTTTTCTTTTCCTTTCGAAACTCATTTATTTATTTGCATTGCTAATTGTAGTTCTTTTATACCAGACAGCATGGATTTACTATTCACTATGGATAGCGCATAGGACTTAGAGATTATGGTTTTTGAGAAGTGTATTATCAAAAGTACAAAGAGCGAACAAACTATTTGAAAGCAATGATGCAGATCCAACAAAACTGCATTTAGAATTAATTCAATTGATTGAAAGATTAGTTTCTAAAATAACTATACCGCAACACAAGAAGATTGATATTTTTAAACAGAAAATTGAAGATTACATAGATAGAAAGTGCTACTTGAGTTACAAATGTGAGGCAACTTTACAAAAGTTAAACAATGATAATAAATTAACAAAAACAGATGAGTAGTACAGGCTACCAGAAAATCTGGAAGTAAGGAATAAAGTTTCTCATATAAGTATAGAGAATGCACTCTCACATAATAAACCTCCACTGATCCCTCTATTGGAATTGTTTGAAACATCCGATGACGAAATTGAGCTTATCTAGTCTATGTGGAATAAAATTCATTTGTTAAAATGGAAATACATAACAAATACCAAAAGCTGTTGGTATGAAGTTATGTGTTATAAAGATGCAGGAGGTGATAATCTATTTTTTCCGTTGGGTAAATTTGCTCTATCATTACTGGTATTTCCATATTATAATGCGGAAATTGAAAGACTGTTCAGTCAATTGCATATTGTCAAAACTAAATTAAGAAACAGAATTGGAGTGGAAATGGTCAATGCTATTGTGACAGTCAAACTTGGACTAAAAAGGAATACTTGGAATAAAACATCTGGTGTAAGTTGGTTACCAACAGTTGGCAACACTGCTACACGATGGAAAGATACCGGAATAGTATTTTAACATTATTAAGGTACTTTTTTACGTAGATTTCGAATATATTACTCTAATCTAAATAGCTTTTATAATATTTGAGATTTCATAGCTAACTTTCTTATTTTAAATACAAATCGTAGGTGGCTTTGATTGTATCTAAAAGAACATATCTTGCTGGTTTCAATAATGTATAATACTTTGTAGAACTTTGTAGAAATAACAAAGTTATAACGAAATTTGTAAATTTTGGGTACTCTTATGCATATCTAGGCTATGCATCAAAGGCAGCAATGAAATAAAAGCTTGTGTTTTAAGAGAATTTCGTGAAATAAATGGACGTACTTTACAAAAAGTTATTAATTCGACATTACGAAGAGCTCAGTTATGTATAATAGCAATGGACGGCTTTTTGAGCAGTTGTAGTTTCTGTTGCTGAAGTACTTTACTAATAGTAAATAGTATGTGCAATTAGTCTATTATTTACTTTTTAGTAATTTTTATACTTTGTTTCCAGGAAAAGGTAGGCGTAAAACAAAAAATTTCTAATAATTTTGCTATTTCTACAAATAAACCCAAAGTGTTATACATTATTGAAAACAGCAAATTATGTTCTTTTAGATACAATCAAAGCCACCTACGATTTGTATNTGTAGTTTCTGTTGCTGAAGTACTTTACTAATAGTAAATAGTATGTGCAATTAGTCTATTATTTACTTTTTAGTAATTTTTATACTTTGTTTCCAGGAAAAGGTAGGCGTAAAACAAAAAAATATGCGAATTATTCCAATAATTTTGTTATTTCTATAAATAAACCCAAAGTGTTATACATTATTGAAAACAGCATGTTATGTTCTTTTAGGTACAATCAAAGCTACCTACGATTTCTATTTGAAATAAGAAAGTTAGCTATGAAATCTCAAAAATTATAAAAGCTATTTAGATTAGAGTAACATATTCGAAATCTACGTAAAGAAGTACCTTAATAATGTCAAAATACTATTCCGGTATCTTTTCATCGAACTGAGCTACAAGCGAAAATTTAAAATGCAATTTTTTCTTTTTTTGCGTGTAGCGTCCGTACCGACCATTATTTTGAATGTTTCTTTTTTTTAGTAAGTAGACCATGATGTTGCGCACATTTTGTCTCATTTAACCAACTCTATCTCTTACAGTTTACGAAATCCCAATAGTGAGAACACTATCTGGGTCAGGCTGTATACAGCGTGTCCCAGGACGTTTACAACAGCCAATATCTCAGAGTTACCGTCTCTGATTTATTTCAAATTCAGGAAATCTGTTTGAGCCTTAGGGAAGATCATTTCTTTAATATTAAACCGTCATTACCAATTTCCACTTCTCAGCAACAAATAATGAATGTATATTGTTTCATTATTCGAAAATACACATTAAATCAAATTCAGTAGTACAATTTTGACAACATTTTGATTAGAAAAAGGCAGTTATAGACACTTATAAATGTTCGAAAAGACACCCATGGAATTAGTTATGAATGTTGATAGAAGTTGATCGTTCATATTGTTTTTGCCGTATGTATATGATATAAATAAACTATAAACTAGAGATATTGACTATTACGATATGAAAACCGTTTATTGTACAAATTATACAACTATTTACATTTGCTCCATTCTTTCCGTAAATAAGGAATGCTATAGAAATATGCATAATTTTACTTGAAAGAACATTCAATATGTATTTAAAACAATGAATCAAATATTATAAAATATGTTAAAAAAAAACAGTAACAATAATAATAATAATAATAATATAGCAATAAATAATGTGCTTTTCACACATGAACTATTTATATCATATAAAGATCAAAAACTATGGCAACGATCAATTTCTATCAACATACATAACTGATTCCACGGGCGCCTTTTCGAATATTTTTAAGTGTTGATATGAGCCTTTTTCTAACCAAAATGTTATCAAATTTGTACTATTGAATTTGTTATAATGTGTATTTTCGAAAAATGAAACAAAGTACATAGTGTTCCATTTAAATTTCGTAATTCAATTTGTTGCTGAGAACTGGAAATTGGAAAAGAAGATTTAATATTACAGAAATGATCTTCCCTAAGGCTCAAACAGACATCCTGAATTTGAAATAAATCAGACTTACCGTCTCTGAGATATCAGCTGTTGTAAACGTCCTGGGATACCTGTATATACAGGCTGATTCCTAAAAAACGCCGTAAGCTGTAGCTCTCTTCTTTATTATCCGATTTCAAAAAACAAAAAAACAGATAAATCATCGTAAAAATACTGCAAGGACGTGTTAATTTTGATTTTTTTCTGCATTAACTTTAAGTTTTTTTTTCAAATGGCAATGCATATATTTTTTATTTTAGTATGGTAGAGGATTTTTTGTGAATCCAGTGATGTATAACAAGTTAATTTTGATGAAATAATTTAAAGAAAAAATAAATAAAATATTTCCTTAAGTTGGTTTTGCTATAAAATTATCAAGGCGAGCCGTGGAAAACAATCATCGAAATATTTATTTAAATAACAAAAAAAGTTGAAACAAAAAAACAAAAAACGTGATTATAAGTATTGCTAAAATTGACCCCCACCCTATCGAACACACAACTCACACCTTCTAGTCACTCCATTCAATATTAAATAAGGCGGAATTTCGCGACAAGCATTGATAATGCGCTGTCTCAAAATTTCTTCATTTTCTGGGCGAATTAGATAACTTGGTCTTGAAGATAGCTCCAAAGCCAAAAATCAAGTGGTGTAAGATCTGGTGAACGTGCCGGCCATCGAACTGGTCCATGTGTTCCTATCTACAGTTCACCAAATTTAACGTTTACTCAATTAACATTTATTCTAGCGTTATGTGGGGCCCCATCTTGTTGAAAAAAAGTCTATTCAGTTCCGCGACAGGCCATTCATCCAAAAAATCATCAATTTCTTCAACCAACAATTGATGATATTTTTCTTGATTTAGAGTGCCATTTATAAAAAATGCTCCGACCAATCGATCACCCAAAATACCGCACAACACATTCACATTAAATCTTCGTTGAAAATTATTTTCAATGATTATTCTTGGATTTTTCTGGCTCCAACATCGGTGGCTATTTCGATTAAAAATGTCATTGCATTCATCTGACCAAATAATTTTCCTGTAAAATACCCGATCTTGTTGCATCATGTTTAAATAAAAATTGCAGAGCTTGTACTTTTTGAGGTATGTACGGTTTGAATCTGTGCCTTTTGCTTGTACAGTTCGGTACGATGTGCCAATGGTCCTCGCAATTTCCCTAATGAAGTTCTAGAATTTTCTGGCAAACTAAGAACATCTAATTCGACGTTTTCGCCAAACAGATGTTCCTGTACCTTAGGTTTCTTATAAGCTTCATAGTGTCTCAAATTTGCTTCAAGACTTGAAAATCTACGAGGTTCTGGCACTTCTCTGTCTGTATACAGGTTCATTCACGAAAGTGGTTCGTTAGAACTTTTCCGTGTTCGAGAAATATATCAACTCTAATAACTTGGAATTATAAGCTATACTAACTGATCTCTTATTCTAAATTATTGGCGCTCTCGTATCACTTCCGGTTGTACCTGAAGTGCATACCAACTTTGTTATTTTAAATGGAATGTTATATATTTCATCGTTTTTCAGATTCTGCCAACAATTCTACACCAAAACTTATAAGGGTACTCTATACTAAAATCTAGCCGTTTTGGAGTTTTTTGTTGTTTTAAATAAATTTTACCAATTGCAGTTGTATATTGAAAATTCTGTATTTCGGGAAGTACTGCACTTGAAATCTTCATTTTTGGCATTTTGCTAGTTGATACCACGGGCAACGGAATGTTGATGTTAAATTTACCAGGAAGTATACAGGGCCGCTCAAAATTAGCGACAACGTCCAACAACATCAAATCAGTAAAAATCATTTCCTTTTAAATGGACCCCCCTGTATATTACTGCATTTTTAAATGCGCTTACTAATTCTACATCGATTTTTATAAGGCAAACAATCCATTTTTTCTAATAAGCAAAATATGATTTTATTATATCGCTTGTGTTCAGAAAAAAAAGTCGAATTCGAAAAAAATAAAAAAATTATGTTGCCATTTAAAAAAAAAAAAAGTTGACAATTGTTGCTCAGGGGCACTTCAAAATAAAACATATTACTTACTGCCAGGTGATAGCGGGCTTTGAACAATTCAATGCGGTTTTTGAATTTTGGAAATCGGATGACTAATAATGATACTACAGCTCTGTCCGTTTTTCATGCACCGCTCTGTATATTTATTTAAATTTGCAATTGTTTTATTTGTGTTTGTTATACATTAGAACATTCACCTCTTTAATTGAATTAAAAATAATTAAATTCGGTGGTAAGTAAATTCAAAAGAAAATAAACGTCAAAAGTTAACGTTTAGGAAAATAAAAGTCAAAATTTAAAAACCTAGCCGGAGCGCTTATCACAGCAGTACGTAATATTTAATTAAATTAAAATAACTTACTTTCAGTTTTCAAAGATTGAAGAAATGCAAGAGATATGGACAGATGCTTGCAAACGATAAATTCAGCATTAAACATAGTGAAAAACTGTTTCATGGCCAAATGCCAAATATTCCAAGTGAACAAATTAGTCAGAAAAACAGTCAAGATTTATTTGAGAAGTTATACAATTATACAAACGTTGCTCAAACCCACGACGTACATTTTGAAACATTTCAAGGGTTACTGCAGGGCAGGGTTGTACAAACAATTCTATCTCGGAAATTTTCTAAAGACGCGCGTCGTGGGTTTGAGCAACGTTTGTATAATTGTATGGAAGTTGGGGGAGGCCATTTCCAACAACTTCTCAAATCTTAACTGGTTTTCTAACTAAATTATCGATTCAATTTTTTGTCTTAGTTATCTTGAAAAGCTAATTTCTTGAAAACAAATCTATGTATTTCAACAATTGATACACCGTTGAAATGCAAATTACGTAAGCCTTTAAATGAGGTAGGGTTGGTGCCCCTGCGGCTAGGGGTTGAAGTTATGGAGATCATTTCTTCGCCAAAAGTTGTCCCCCATCGATCTAAAGTTTAGGTGTTTCAGCGATTTTAAGAAAAAAATTTAGATTCTTGGATATTGAGAGTGTTTCGTTTTTCCGTGGGCAGCCTGTATATCATGTCCCCGCGCTTTTGTAAATTCCTAAACTTCCATTTCAATTTGCATTTCCTTGAATCTGTCTATTATCTCCTCTTACCTGTCAATTTTCTTTCTCTCGCATATTTCGTAAAACTCTTTATTTTTTTGGCCCTCCACTTCTTTCATGGCTTAACTTATGTTCCTTTTTGCATTTCTGCATTCCTTGTTAAACAATCTATGTTTCACATCATCCTCATCTATTCGTTTTTTCCTCACCACTACCATGCTCAAGTTTCGTACCGCGTCATCAACAAATTGTTCTTATTGTTCTGTATTCTTTCTTCTACGTATTCGTTATTTGTCTCTTCTTTTTCTTCTTTCTGGCACCCTTCGCCCTTCAGTTCTCTTACTTACTTACCGTTTAAAACATTTCAGCCCCATTGGTCTACCTAACTCATCAATTTCCTTTCTTCATTATTGACCGTCTTGTCCTTGGACTGCCTTCTGTCGTGTTCCTCACTTTATTTCATTACCTATAAATCCATAGATAAAATATCACAAATGGAGGCGAATTAAACATCAAGCGCATACTGCTGGTAGAGTTATGAGCCCAAATATACTCCACCACATAAACATAATCCATGGCAAGAAGTAATGAGATACAACACTTTGCTATGCAGTTTCCATTTCATTCTTCGACTTCGTCATTAATTCAAGAAATAAAATATTCCAACCATTTAAAAATCACACTTTAAACTTACTTTTTCATTCATCATACCTATGTTTTATAATATAAATTTTTGTTTTTATCTTTCTTACAATGCCATACCATTTAAACAAATGAAGCCTATTTCCATAATGGCATATGTGGTGCGAATTGGCTTTCTTTTTTTTGCTTTCCTTAAATGATTTGTAAAGGTAGAATTTTTCATGTAAAACATGAGATATATCTTGTAAATATGTACTATGAATTAAGTAATGGCTGAGAGTTCCGCATTTCCTATTTAATTTTCATTTCACCTGCAACCGTTATTTTTGTTTAGTATAAACTTCGGATTAATCTTAGGATTATTCGTACAAGCAGACCTTGGAATAATGTGTCACGTTTCCTAGTGTATGGTGTTTTGTCTGCTTTGGGGATCGATACCCCACCCTAACCAGTCGCAACGTCGATGCACTTGGATTTCTAGGCTCTTCTGCCAACCCCAAGTTTCAATGTGCTCAAGTATACTACAGTCACGATACGTGCGGTTTATTCATATTTATAGTTTTGTGTTCTAACATGTTTTATATGCACATTCAATGTGTTCGGGCAATAATGTGTCAAAATTTGAAAGCAAGTGCACTTACGTAATTTACTTATTCGTCTGCCGACTTCGAATGACATTTGATATGGCTGTACTTTTTGGAGTTTTCGATGGTTTTATCGATTGCATGGCCTAGTATTGTCTTATAATGAATATTATTTTACGTTTTAGCGTTATAAAAAGGACAGTGCGGCAAAGTTAAACAAACAAGTTGAGTTACATGTAATTTCTGTAATGTTTTGGATCATACTAATTATAATTATGGACATATCTGACAATATTATCCATGTAAGTTTAATACATTATTTGTTTTTTTATTTAAAAAAGTTAAAATATATTAATAAAATTAATAATTTACTAGTGATACTTTTACGTATTATTTATTTAAACTTAACGTTTTATTCTTAAGTAAGCAACCAATAAAAAACTTATTTTAAAATATAAGTATAATTGCAAGCAATTAAAACTAGTAGTGTGATACCAATCATATTAATTCATTAACTTCTCTCTTTGTTATTGCATACCGATTATCTAAATTATAAACCGGTTTCGTCCTAAGACTCGGACAGTATTTCTAAATTCATGTTTTTCGATGTTAAACTACAAATACGAGGTCTATAAGTAAAGTAATGAGACTTTTTCAAGATGAACTATAATTTAGCTTTGTCTCCTTCAAAATAGTTCCATTGGGAAACCACGCAGCGCCTGAGACGTTGTTTCCAGTCTTCATAGGAGTGCTGGAATTCAGAAACCCGAATGGCCTTCAGCTGGTCGGTTATAGTCCCTTTTACGTTTTCAGTCGTATGAAAGTGATGTCCTTTAAATTGAGTTTTCAATCTCTAACAAATCATAATATTACCCAAATTACCTTACCGCATGTAGATTCACCTACTGACTGGACTAAGCAGCACTAACATTTGAAATAGCGCGTAACGATGATAGCGCGGAGTTCGATCGATAAACTAAGCAATAACTGCCAAAGTATTGTTAGTAGAGAAAAAAGTTTTAAACAAAAGATGTAGATAATTAAATGATCTCTAAGTTTGATAATAGATAAAATTCGATAAAAGTGAATGGTTAGGGAGGTAAAGGCAAAAAACTTCTAAAAAAATTTCTAACGAAATAACTCGACAAGTGTTGATGCTAGAAAAAAAGTTTCAAGTAAAAAAGTTAAGAAATTCAAATTATAAGTTATATATATATAGTTTTCTGTGTAAAATGACTCGTTCTCGAGATATCGAATTAGACGCGTTACTCGCGATAGCGGCGCCACTGACACTCGAGGAACACTTCAAATCCGGCATTATGCTCAGAATACACCCCTCTAACAAATCATACTGTCACCCAAATTACGTTATTTTATGTAGATTGATTCGCCTATTGACTGGACTATTATTTTGATAGGTTGTAATTACGATCATAATATATTTTCTTTAAATAAAAGGTTTGGAACCAAGCTAGTCTATTTACTGCACCAAAAATTCTTACAGAGTGTGATGATTTCTCATAAAAATAAATAGTTAATTAGTTGAGCAATAACATCGCAATATGTGACATGAAATTGTAAACACCAAACAGGTTTCTTTTGCCAAAAGAAGAAAGAATAATTTGAAAAAGAGTTGAACAAATAAACGGATTCGGATGATACTCACAATGCTGTTAACCGAAATTTTCTTATAATAGTTACGTGCGAGGAGTTGTTTGGTTCTAAAATGCAGTTTAACTTGTTTTCAGCATTCATTCAATTTTAGTTCAGTAACAATACACATTTTACATCGCCAGAATAATTCTGAAGACATAATGCATAATGCTTATTACTTTGCAGCGTAATGTGGGTTGTGTTTTAACATAACCGGAAATTAACATTTCACCATTTTTTTTAAATAACCATTATTTTTCAAGATATCGAAAAAACAGACCTTTGACACTTGACTCAGATTTTTAATTATACTTATCACTTCATCGGCATCTCTACCATTCTTTCTTTTTATTTTTCTTTATTGGTAACCGTGATTGGACGTGACACTTAAAACCAATCAATGTTACCGAGGGCTTTCCAAAAATATAAAACTCTATGTAACTACCTCGCGGTTTAGAAGAGTTATGTGCGAATTTATGAAAGTTTTATCTCTTTCGAAGGGTGGTAGCGGCGACGTGGTAAGTATAATTAGAAATTTGAGCCAAGCGGCAAGTATTCCGCCAAATGCTGATGAAAAATTGTGTTTTTTGGATATCCTGTTTAATAGAGTTATGATTAATTAAAAAAAAATCGTGATATTTCTGGTTCTAGAGTTAAGTTCTTGCGAAGCGATTTTAGCTTTTTAAAAACTTTACTAAATATCGCAATGTGTAGTGTCCGGAGTAAATATAATAACTAACTATAATACCATATTACCATATTATAAAGAATGCCTTATATATCTAATCTGTCTTCTTCCGAGTCAGCAGTTTCTACGATTATATTGTCTTTTAATTCCTCCCTCCTTAGACTACGAAATGAAATGAGGAGTCATCGATATGTCCCCCACGGGAATTTTCTGGGCTTCCTCGACGCTTCTGGATAGGCTTCTTTTTCTTTGTAGTACATACGTGGTGATGGCGTAAATAATAGCTATAATCAAAAGTACATATAAGATTATAGTCCATATGCTGGTTCTTGTTGTGTGAATCTGAAGGCCTGGTACTTCGCATATGTCTTCTTTTAGGTCTTCCAATTGATGATGGATTGGTTTGAGTTGACTTATTTTCTGAGTTTTTGTTTCCTCCAACTTAATCAGATGTGTTTTACAGTCTCCATAATTTCCTGAATGCTGCAATAGTTGGACTTCACAGGGAGCGGTTGTACTCTTATGATTTATATTAACAGCGTGACATAGAAATCTTTCTAGCGTTATCTCTTCACAGTTGTTGTTACTTAATGCGCACTGCTCATTAAAAAAAACAATTTGGTAGGTATTGGAATGCGTCTTTATAGGTACAGAATATAGATTATTTTCTACAACAAGAACTTATAGGATAAGGATTATTTGATTAATTGATATTTATCCTTTGATTTTAATAACCTTTTCCAGATGTGGCACATCTTCTATGTTCATGTTGATCGATAATTTATTTCCTTCTAGATGTTCTTCAATTCCTTTTAGTTCTTGCATTAATTCTCCCAGGTAGAATCTTGATGGATGTAATGCTCCTAATTTCGCAAATGTTATAATGTTCTGTACAGTATCAAGGATATTATTGATGCCGTTGATTAATGTGATTAACTGATTTTAGATAGAATTTAATAAGAATTTGTTGTTAACGTTATACTCATTTAAACTTTGGTGCTTAACATATTGTTCCAATTGTAATATTCTTGATCGCAATAATAATTGGTTACTTACCTAGTCACTTTATTAAAAAATGTTTTAAGTAAAAGTTGTTTGGAGTCAAGTAGTCTACATCATAAAATTATTCTGAAATATACAGGTGTTCAGTTTTACCTGTACGTTATACAACTTTGTTATTTTAAATGGAACAACCTGTATATCGTCGTATTTTCAGTTTCCCCGACCAAAATAGGAAACATTATACTGCAGACCCCATACTAAAATAGAGCGGTTTTCGAGATATTCCACTTTTAGGAAAAAAAAAAATTAATTTAGGTAGTTTTCTTTAAAAATTCATAACGTTTTAATTAACGATTACTTTGTAGCGATTCTTTAGCATAATACTAACAATGCTTCAAGTTAAACGGCCAATACCAAATATCCTCGTTATATTATACAGGTGTTTCAAAATTGAAAATGAATTGTAGCATCTTTAAAAGGCTAAAACTCGTTTTTTTTTTCAAATGGAACGATGTGTATATTTTTTTGCCATTTGATCAAGTTTTAAGTTCTTTTTCGATCACGTATAACATTCCCTATAGCTAAAATTAATTCTATTGGAGTTTTAGGTAATTCAGTATCCTAAAACCTGTATTAGACAAAATAAGATATATGATACATTGATGAGCAACTAAAATCGCTTCAACTTAACGCCTTTAAACGCGAACTCAAACTCTTATAGTCAATTTCAATTTTTTTTTGTTTTCAAATGGTGTTCTTTACTCCTTCTTTATTTCTTTTTTTCGATATTTTTTTTTGTTCAGCAGAGTGCACATCAACATAACTACATATCAACATATCTCTGAAATAAAATTCCAGTGCCCATAACTGAGATTTCAACCTTGAACCTTGAGATTATTGACATACTGACTAAGCCACTAGACCAATAATCGCTTTATACAGGGTGTGAACAAAAAAAACTTTACACACTTTGGTAGGTGATAGTGGAGATTATAACAAGAAAAAAATTCAAATACACTGAGGTCCAATACTCTTTGGTTTTCGAGGTATGTAACTTTAAAATTTTTATTTACACCTTCAAAGTTGAATGCGATATCGAGTTATCTAAATGAACACGATAAA
>JAFFZR010019446.1:0-31854 GCA_018397195.1 Lethrus apterus | reverse complement strand
AAGAGCTCAGTTATGTATGAATAACAATGAACGACTTTTTGAGCATTTGATGTAGTTTCTGTTGCTGAAGTACTTTACTAATAGTAAATAGTTACGTACAATTGTGTTTTATTTACTTTTTAGTAATTTTTATACTTTGTTTCCAGGAACAGGTAGGCGTAAAACAAAAAAATTCTAATAAATTTGTTATTTCTACAAATAAACCCAAAGTGTTATACATTATTGAAAACAGCAAATTATGTTCTTTTAGATACAATCAAAGCCACCTACGATTTGTATTTAAAATGAGAAAGTTAGCTATGAAATCTCAAAAATTAAAAAAGCTATTTCGATTAGAGTAACACATTCGGAATCTACGTAAAAAAGTACCTTAATAATGTTAAAATACTATTCCGGTATCTTTTCATCGAACTGAGCTACAAGCGAAAATTTAAAGTGCCATTTTTTCTTTTTTTGCGTGTAGCGTCCATACCGACCATTATTTTGAATGTTTCTTTTTTTTAATAAATAGGCCATGACGTAGCGCACATTTTGTCTCATTTAACCAACTCTCTATCTCTTACAGTTTAGAAGATCCCAATAGTGAGCACACTATCTAGGACACCAGTAGTATGTACAATTGTAATTACTAAAAAAAGTACATTTATTTCGTAAAAATTTTAAATATACCTGTGCCCTATGTATTGTTTTGAAAATTTTAAAGTTGCGAGTGGGCCCCTTTGTCTCTTGCCAACCAATAATTTTAGAACCAGTCCGCCATTGGCTATATGAATTCAAATAAAAACTTTTGTAATGCAAATTATAATGCTCACTTTAGTAGCGTCACAAAAGAGATTTTCAAGTTTGTAAGTTTTTTCTAATAGATACTATTAATATTACTTGAACTTAATTAATTTATTACTATTATTACTGAGTTCTAATGAATATTATTATTTTTACAATTTTAGGAAAATGCACTGAGTGTGGCCTCAAAGAAAGTTAAAAATCCACAGGTATATTTTGATATAAAAATTGGTAAGATGGAAATCGGAAGAATAACTATGATGTTGAGAGCTGATGTTGTACCACGTACAGCAGAAAATTTTAGATGTTTGTGCACTCATGAAAAAGGTTACGGCTACCAAGGTAGCAGTTTTCACAGAATTATACCAGATTTTGTATCCTTTAAGATAGTTACAAAAATTGTTTACAATGTAATATTTAACACACAGATTAAAATTTTATTAGTATTTTTATTAGACGTTTAAATCTTAACTCACAATTTAGATGTGTCAAGGTGGAGATTTTACAAACCACAATGGTTCTGGTGGAAAGTCAATATATGGTCGAAAATTTGCAGATGAAAATTTTGATTTAAAGCATACAGGACCTGGTACATTATCAATGGCTAATTCAGGACCAAATACAAATGGATCTCAATTTTTTATATGTACAGCAAAAACTGATTGGTTAGATGGCAAGCATGTTGTCTTCGGGCATGTGATTAGTGGAATGGATGTTGTAAAACGAATTGAAAGATGTGGCAGTAAATCTGGTTCTGTTACAGATAAAGTAGTTATAGCAGCATGTGGTGAAGTTCAATAATAATATGTTAATATGTATATATAAAATGAACTGTTTTCTTACGTTAACAAATAATTAAATTATTGTTAAAATTAATCTTTTATAAACTGTAACTATTTGAAATTATAGGTATTTTTTGAAAGGTAGACATAAAATATTCTTTCTACTAAAATGAATGTAAGTTTTAACATTTCTGAAGATCTATGAAAAGTATAAAAATAATAATTTGAACACATTGATGTTAAAATGGTATTATCCACATATTTAATTACATTTTATTTAAATCAAAAAGATAGGAGACTGTGGCTGTAAAATATACAAAAAAAAACTAAAAAAAATCCCTTACCACAACAAATTTAGAAAACTCTAAATATGTATTTCGGCAACTAAGTTGCCATCAGTGTTAACCCACTGGTGATCTGGTGAAGAGCATATCTTCAAAGGTGATACCTTAGCTAGAGACACTAATTTAACACTGATTCCTTTTTAGGTTTTTCTACTGAGGATGGCAACTTTTTTTTTGTTTGACAACAACAATCGGATAACGTTAAATTAATGCTTTTCAGATACTATATCAAGTTCATAATTCATAAGGCTCAATATTCGATTTTTGTTCTTTAATTAGTTTTTGTCTGATGATATTACAAAACTAGAACTTCAATAATAAAAAACTTGTGCATTAATATTCAAATACCTATTAGTTCCCCTATTTATTTTAGAACTAAAGTGTAAATACCAAAGTTATAACAAATTATAACTGTTATGCATTTTCACTAAAAATTTAAATATTCTTGTACCCTTTCGGTAATTTCGAATACATTTGCTGTTGTCTATTCTTAACACCCATTGCTCGCATGATCCTCAATTTATTGTTTTATGTAAATGTTTAAAGAAACAGGAAATGTAAATGTATAAAATTAACAACATTCAAGATTAAGAACTACCAGAATTGGAAGAAACTGAAATGAACGTTTTACTACCTATAAATAATAATAACTACTTTTTTTACTGTGTATAAAAAAAATTAAGGAAAGTCAGATGATTCTATTTTCATTCAAGTAAGGAAAATTGGCACATAATTCACCTGAACATACTCAGTACCCAGAAAAAGTTAACATGTGAGCAAGGATAATTTTTGTTGCAATTTTACAAATAGTACTAGACTTGTATGATTCCAATAAAATTTATATTCAACTAACTAGAATTAATACACATTTCCACTTTTCTTTGATACATAGCTTCAGTACCGGTAAGTGCCATAAAACATATAAGTCGTATGTTTATCGATCATAAGGAAACTGTGTGTGGATGAAATGCAGGGCCGCCATATCGCCATGATAATAATTTCTGTAAGTTTTTTAAAACATTGCAAGTTATTAAATTTTTTGAATTTCAGTTACGGAGCGAACCCAAATATATCTACTCTTTTTTTCAATTACGGAGCGAACCCAACCGAATTTAAACAAATGACTTTTGAATTTCACGAGGTGAACCCAACCCAACCCAACCCATTCAGAACGCATATGTGATTTTTTTAAATTAATTTACAAATCTGATCATGGAATAAGGTGATAAAATTTAATTTGCACAAAGGCGCCTCTTACCGACGCGGCGGCCCTCATGAAATCGTTGCCAGCGTTGTCAGCTGTGGACAAAATTATTTGACACACAAACTCGACTTGCATTAATCATTCTAAAAATGTCGACGTCTTTCTGGAGGCATACTATGGTGTGGACCTGACAATTTGTCAACAAGAACACTAACATTTGTTGGTCAATATTGTCGATACTCCCTAAGTGACGAGGTATCGTCATTTCTTGTAACCATGGTACAAAAACCATAACGGCTTAAGTTACTTGATCGAAATTTTGATCGTTTTATACTTGATAATAAAGCAACATTTTACCCAAGTTTTACATTCGTAGCATTATTTTTTCTGGGTGGTGCATTTCATAGAAAAGTGAAGTGTATAAATATAAATATCAAGATTAAAATCACAGCATATTTTACCGGAACGACACGAAATAACATAAAATTAGTTATGTATGTTCATACATAACTTATTTTGTTCAAACGGTTGATTCAACTCAATAAGGGAATTTGCTTGGAACCCAGAATTAAAGCGGAGGTACAGTCAGACAATGAAAATAGCGTGATTTATAAATAATACTATTCATTTATGAATAGTTAAAACAGAATAGGGCCAAGTATCGAATCCTGTGGAACACCTATTGTTACAAGCAAATACATTGATGTGAACTGTCTTTTTTTCCTTGATTCTCTCTCACCACTTGTCCGAAGTTCTAGCAGAACTTAACTGAACTGAGTGGGAGGCATTTGGTTGCGGCCACGACCGTCTTACGGATGTTACCTATTGTACCTATTCCCGCATATGCTGCAAGGAGTAGTGAAACGTGGAAAATCAAATCAGAATAGTCGGTCGGAAGGTCGGTTCAAAGTCAGAAACATTACAAAATAAATCTGTGATATAAATTTACAATGCCCCCCACTAAACCTACTGTCACTAGACCAGTAATCCAGACCAGACCAATAAACTGAATTTTCACTAACTGCAATCTATCACGAAATTACGAATGAAACCAGTTTGAAACAATGCCATACACCTCGACCTTATCTATGAGAATATTATGGTCTACACACACGAATGCTGTGTTCAAATCAGAGCAAGACACTTGCAATAAGTGAGGTAGTAGAGAAGCCCCAAATTTAATTCAAAGAAATGTAAGTAATTACGGAATAAAAGCGGTGCCAGAAGGACGGGATCTCGTTATTTTAACAAGTCTGATCCGCCACATTAAAAAGTGTAATCGCCAATTAAACCAGCCTAGTAATCCCGCAAAGGCAGCAATTGAAGGTACGAAAAACACAGCATTACGCGCATTTTGTAAACACAGAGAGCCAAAGACCTGAACGCTTGTGTCGAAACACGATGAAGAAATCTGGAATTTCGGGATTGCCACGGCGTGGTGGAATTGATATAAAATGACGATATGGAAAGCAAGAGGGACTTTTCTTCGAGAGGCAATCGAAGTGTCAAAAAATCGTGCGGTCGATCGATGGATAATTCGATCGGGGCAGTCATCGACGATCGGCCATCGATAATCGATCAAGTTACAGCGGAGTCCAGAGCATCATTTGTGTTTTTTAGTTTTTTATTTTTAATTTGTTTGTTTTTTTCTTTCTATTAATATTATTAAAAAGTGTCCAAAAGCTAAACCATCCATGTTCGCAGATCTCTACCGCGGACAAGAACCCGAACGTATCAGTACCGCGGGATTATTTTACGACCCGCGGCAATGATATTGTCCGCGGAAAGAGTAAGAGAGTAAAAGAGAGACAAGGCCCTCTAAAAACCACTTACTATTCACCGATCGATTCAGCGAGCAACAGTTTCTTCAAAAGGATGAATTTAAATAATAACCGATGAAGGTCACTTCTTACACACTCACCGCTCTGTAGGGAATGAACAGAAGTTACAGTTGAATAATTTTGCCGGAATCCAGAATCTTGATAAAAACTTAGTTTTTTCCACTTGATGAAGCCAATATTGAAGTAGTTCACAATAAATATTTGAAACTATAGGCTTACAACTTATTTTGTTATCGTTATAATGAAGTTTCAACACGTATCTCCTTAAACAATATGGCATATTCAAATTTTGGAAAGTTCTGACAACGTTCTTAATTTCTAATTTATTTCTAAATTGCAATAATATGTCCCCGCTTTCCTGTTTTTTTTTTTTTTTTAATAGAGCTTCCTCTATTATTTAAACTGGCTGTTAAATTTGACAAGAAAGTAATATAACAATGAGCCATGCAAAAATGGACATTGTAGTCCGCCCCCAGAAATTAATAAATAACGGGTTTTTCAATAAGGGCGGGTAGATGTTGAAATGTAATAAAACAAGCTGAGGTATTAACAATTTTTTTTTTTTGAAAGGACCATGTAGGTATGCCATTATGTACGGAATATAACATCGTTCAAATGTCTTCTCACGGTGGCACGGATCCGAGTGGTCCAATTTTTAATAACTCTGCCGCATAGATCCGGCTGAATTTGAACGATGGCCTCGGTTATGTTGATTTTAAGGGCATCGGTCGATTGCGGCTTATTGGCATATACCTGCGACTTCAGGCCAAATGCTCCGAAGCCCATTCAGCGATCTTGTACGGGTGTAGGCCCACGTCCCGACGCAAAATTCGCGTTGAAGTTGAAGTCTGCGAAAGGCCGAGTTCTTGTGCATGGCGAGAAATTGACTGCCTCGGGTTCTCCTGCACACTTTCACGGACAGCGGCGATGTTCTCGGCCGATGTGGCGTTCCTTCGATGTACGGGTATTGGCTGATTGTTTACTGAACTGGTCGTCTCGAATTTGGCCAACAAACGTTGGAGAGTTTACTGTGAAGGGCCACCGCGTCTGCCGTAAAATGGACGCAACGCAACGTTTGCAGTAACGAACACACATTTTGATAATAAAGTTTTAAGGTACGAACGCACTGAGCGGAACTGCACTGCAGCGGAGCGGCGCGGCATGACGCGGTTGTATTTAGTAAACCGCACTTTAACTACAGCGGAGCGACAGTAAGCAGCAAATTTATCTGTCAGTCGTTCGGCTGCTCTGAGCAAGATGGACGGAAGTGACATGGATGTGATAATAATTTCTTTGCTATGTGAGGAAGAAGAAAGGTTGTAGCAACAGCAAAGAAAAAAGCGAAGAATATGGCTGCATGACATTTCGAATGCACGATATGAAGAAGGAAAATATCACACACTTTTGCCACGGCTTAAAAAGGCTGCGACAAGATTTCATACGTACTTTAGAATGTCACAACATAAATTCAGTGAGTTATTACAAACTATGCAGCTCCATATAGACAAACAGGACACGCTATTCCGAAAAGCGATAGGCGTAGAAGAAAAACTCATGGTGACAATGAGGTAAGTAATTTTTATTTATTACATAGGTACTGATTACTTTATATATCATTGGTAACTTCTTGCGGAAGTAGAAAGCCATCTGGGGTTAGGATATATCTAGTTTGTGTATTAGGATTTACCTCCAGAATACTCGGAAATTCGTTTTTCATTTCCCCAGGATAGTCATTGGTGGCTGTATCAGAAATATTGTCGGATTTGTGTTTTCGGGTTTGAGAAATTGTTTATTTAAATCAGGTGTTAAATCAGGTCTTACTGCTGCAGCTTGCTCTGTGGATGATGTCGAGTTCATTATTAGATTCTCGTATTCTAAATCAGATACTACTGCATACATTTTATTTTTTGCCTTTAATTGCAGGTCTGGAGGCAAGGCTATGATGGAGTCAGCCATAGCTCTGAAAAAGAATGTATAGGGTCTCCAGTTTCTATTGTTGTCGGTGTAGTTGTAGGTGGCCGCGAATCTAAATAAATCTGTAGAACGCTGGCTACTGATAACTAACGTGTTTGGTTCTTTTTCCTCGCAGTAATATTTTTGAACATCAGTGATGTTGCCGATGAAGAAGATGTAGGTGAGTTTACTGGCTCAGGAGAGATTGCCATTAGATCGGGAAGATAATTTTCTTTGGTGATATTATCATCACTCACAATTGCTCTTTCCTGAAAATACGGTCGCAAGAACTGCATCTGACTCTCGTATTTCCATTTTTTATTTTTAGTAGCACCGTCTCCACTCTTGATTTGCGTCTATTTACATTTCTATGATAGCCGTCTCTCAAAGCTTTCCATTTCTGTTTGCAGACAATATCTGAAAATGAAAATATTTATTAATTTTGAATTTTGATTGTTTCAGGTTCCTTGCTACTAGTGATTCATTCAAGACTATCGCAGAATCTTTTCGTTTGGGATGTACAACCGTACAAGAAATCGTACACACTACATGTGCAGCATTGTGGGAAGTGTTATCCAAGATAGTAATGCCCATACCAGATGAAGAGAAATGGAAGAAAATTGAAAAAGAATTTTCCGAAAAATGGAATTATCCCAAATGTATTGGTGCACTAGATGGGAAGCACATAGAAATTTTCTCGCCACCAAAAAGTGGCTCGCTATATTTTAATTACAAGAAGTTTTTTTTAATAGTGCTGCTCGCTCTAGTGGATGCAGATTATAAATTTATACAGGGTCATTCACGAAAGTGGTTCATTAGAACTTTTCCGTGTTCCAGAAATATATCAACTCTAATAACTTGAAATTATAATCTACACCAACTGATGATCTCTTATTCTAAATTATTGGCGCTCTCGTATCACTTCCGGTTGTACGGGAAGTGCATACCAACTTTGTTATTTTAAATGGAATGTTATATTTTTTCATCGTTTTTCAGATTCTACTCACAATTCTACACTAAAACTTATGAAGGTACCCTATACTAAAATCTAGCCGTTTTGGAGTTTTTTGTTGTTTTAAATAAATTTTACCAATTGCAGTGGTATATTGAAAATTTTGTATTTCCGGAAGTACTGCACTTGAAATCTTCATTTTTGGCATTTTGCTAGTTGATACCATGGGAAACTGAATGGTGATGTTAAAGTTACCAGGAAGCACACAGGGCCGCTCAAAATTAGCGACAACTTTCAACAACTTCAAATCAGTAAAAATCAATTTTTTTAAATGGAATCGCCTGTATATTACTCCATTTTGCTATACGATTGCTATAAGGCATACAACCCATTTTTTCTAATAGTTTTTGAGTTATAAGCAGTTTTCTAAATAATTCCCCTAAGAATGCCATTTATCCCTTGTTTAGTGATCTTAGACAATCTTGGATGTCACTATAATTAAGTATTGTTATTGTCTAAGTTGACATGTCTTTTGTTTGACATTAGTATAAAGACATAATGGCTGGTGTAGTAAATAATTACACAAATAACGATATTTTAAATTTATTTTACATACATGGAGAATGTGGGAGAGTAGTGGATAGAAATGTACTTTTAACGAAAGATATCCAAATTTGCCAACAATGACGAAGAAAAAATTTAGAAAATTGGAATCAAATTTTCTGCTTTTCGGAAAGCTGCTAATTGCAGAAACGCAGAAAATTTGATTCCGGTTTTCTACATTTTTTTTCTTCGTCATTGCTGGCAAATATGGATATATTTCGTTAAAAGTACATGTTCTATCCACTACTCTCCCACATTCACCATGTATGTAAAATAAATTTAAAATATCGTTATTTATGTAATTATTTACTACACCAGCCATTATGTCTTTATACTAATGTCAAACAAAAGACATGTCAACTTAGACAATAACAATACTTAATTATAGTGACATCCAAGATTGTCTAAGATCACTAAACAAGGGATAAATGGCATTCGTAGGGGAATTATTTAGAAAACTGCTCGTAACTCAAGAACTATTAGAAAAAATGGGTTGTATGCCTTATAACAATCGATGTAGAATTACTAAGCGCATTTAGAAATGCAGTAATTTACAGGGGGTTCCATTTAAAAAAATTGATTTTTACTGATTTGAAGTTGTCCATGGTATCAACTAGCAAAATGCCAAAAATGAAGATTTGAAGTGCAGTACTTCCGGAAATACAGAATTTTCAATATACCACTGCAATTGGTAAAATTTATTTAAATCAACAAAAAACTCCAAAACGGCTAGATTTTAGTATAGGGTACCCTTATAAGTTTTGGTGTAGAATTGTGAGTAGAATCTGAAAAACGATGAAAAAATATAACATTCCATTTAAAATAACAAAATTGGTAAGAGCACCAATAATTTAGAATAAGAGATGAGTTGGTTTCTTATAATTCCAAGTTATTAGAGTTGATATATTTCTGGAACACGGAAAAGTTCTAACGAATCACTTTCGTGAATGACCCTGTATATGTTAATGTTGGTGATCTTGGAAAGAATAGCGATGCAGGGATCTTTTCACGGTCAGATTTTGCAGCAAGATTGGAAACAAATACTTTGAATATACCAGGCCCAAAAGAATTACCAGGAACGAGAGTTCGACTACCTCACGTGATTGTTGGCGACGAAGCTTTTCCATTAAAAACGTATTTGATGAGACCTTATCGTGGTACACAATTAGATGACCAATTAAAAAAAGTATACGGTTACAGACATAACAGAGCCCGAAGAGTTTCAGAAAACGCATTCGGCATATTGTGCCAAAAATTTAGAATTTACTATCGCAAGATCTGTCTCACGAAGGGTACAAGAATAAAACAAGAAATGTCACAAAAGTACTTATTCGAGAAAAATTAAATTATAAGTTTAATTCTAATATACTTAAAAAGTAACGATGCAGTAACAATGAAACAGTTTTCATTAATTCAACGAATATTGTCTCAAATGAAACCTATATACAGTGTATCCATGGATTTGGTTCACAAGGGGAAAAACTTTTTTATTCTTCATTTTATTTAAAAAAGTTATACTGTATAAAAGTTTTTGCTTGCCTTAAAACCATTATAAATCATATTGAAATGATGGATTATCTTCTGTATGCATATAAATGTTGAAAGAAATTTATGTAAGTTCATATTATTGTTGATAATCGCATTGCCATGAAATGCTGTTGCATTTAATTAATAAGTGACATTGATATAAGAACATTTAGGAACGTTTACACAGAATTTAGATATAGAGTCGAAAAGTTAAATTCTCTGTAAACGATTTCTTATATCATGTTCTTATATCAATCTCACTTATTAAATCTGTGGTCGACGCTTAAAAGGTCATAAGTACATTTTAGAGAATTGTGAGTTATGTCTATTTATGCCCTTTAAACTATCGTAATTCCTTGTATTTGATATGATATCTTAATCAGCACCTTATTTTTTACATTTTCAGCATAAATAGACTTATACCGGTTTATCAGATCAAAAGAAGCTCTTTTTCTAAACAATACTACAAATAGGACTCATGACCTTTTAACCACCAACCACAGAAATGTCAATAGCATTTCATGGCAATGCGATTATCAACAATAATATGAACTTACATAAATTTCTTTCAACATTTATAAGAATACGGAGGATAATCACTGCATTTCAATATGATTTATAATGGTTTTAAAGCAAGCAAAAACTTTTATACAGTATAACTTTTTTACATAAAATGAAAAATAAAAAAGTTTTTCCCCTTGTGCACCAAATCCGTGGACACACTGTATACATACAATAAACTGAGAACAATAGTTTAGTAAAAAATAAAAAATGGCTGCAGGTACCAATTGTAAAGGAACAGAACCAGGAATGTCCATCTATAAATTCACCACACCTTTTTTTGGTCTTCTTAGGTGCTGTCTAAGGTAGTACACATCGTTAGTGGAAATATTAGGCAGGTAAATGTTTTTCTGATACTCAAGTACGATAGCTTCAAAAGTTGGCGTATTCTTACCTCGTTTCTTTGCATCTCGTTTTCTGTCATAGAAACCTGGGTCCTTTTTTTATGAAGTTCATTTTCCACTTGCAGTGTCCTAATCTCTTCTTTTGAGTTTCCTTCTGTTTTTAAACTAGTCACTTTAGCCATAAACTCGTCACATGTGCTGCATGTATCGCTACGCAGAAATCCGAAGTTTATATTGAATTTAGTGTTAAACATCAATCTATATGATTCATACGGAACTTTTACACTAGGAAATTTTTGGTTGAACATAGAAAACATTTTCTTAACATTTAATTCTTCTGGGAGATACAGCTTTTTAGTGTCATGAACGCTATAGTGAGACACTCTACTTTTAAAAGAGTTTATGTGATTAAACATTTTGTTGTAAGTATCGACAGGCAACTTGTTAGTTTTAGAACTATGGGCTCCCCTTTTATCTTTAGACTTGCCTTCGTTTTTTTAATGATTTCTGTAAATACTCCACTTTCCCTCTAGTGATGGATACTACAGAAAGCTTTAAAACAAACAGGTACTTCTACAGTTTTATTATTACGTTTTATTCGCAACCTATACGAATAAGCACTGTTGTGGTAAGAAGCAAATTCTTCAGGTTTTCGACTTCGTCGTCTCTTAATCGGTACAATAGAAATTAACCCACAAAGATAGCTATTTTGCTCATCATTGTTTGTCATGTTTGTTTGTTTTATTCGGATACGGCTTGTACATTTCTAGTTTTAAACCTGTACAATAAAAATTCGACAAGGAATTTCAGTGGACCTTTCGTGTTTCATTCTGTTTTGTCATTACCATAAGAAAATACACACAAAAAGCTACAGATAGACCCACTAACCTCAATTTTCATATTTTTGGACGTTTCTTGTTTTATTCTTACACCCTTCATACGATTTCATATAAACAATATTTGGTCGCGCGTTCCGCTCAGTGCGTTAATGCGTTTATCATTTGCACGTGCTGCTCAATCGTGTAACTTGCCATGGTGATTTGGCATCACTGACTGAATAATACTGACTGACTGAATAATAAACAACAGATTAGACAGATGCGACCAAAACAACGTGGCCGCCACAGGCCGCCAACATCTACCCGCGGCAATTGAACAACCCTTTATACAGTCATATCGTACGGAGGAGACTAAAAGGGTAGTACGAGAAGACCAAAATAAATATGTTTTCTTAGTAAACTTTTGATCAAAACACAGTAACCAGAAAGTAACAGCAAGTTAAAGTTAAATCGATTAATGAACATTCTGTACAAACTATGCTAGTAACTGACATTTTAAATTTAAACTGAAGATACCTGATTGTTATTTATCTAATGTAATATTAAAAAAATTATAAAAATTTAAAAGCATAAAAGTAGCAGCTATTTAATTGTTTTTAAAATGCTTAAATTAAAAAAAAAAACACTAAATCCTCATTAATATCAGTAGTATTCAAAAAGTGGGCGTTAATTTTTTAAAATTTTAAACTGATGCAACTTTCTTGTTATTGATCTTTGGTCAAAAGTTTACTAAGAAAAAATATTTCTTTTGATCTTATATTACTACCCCTTCAATCTCCTCCGTACGTTATGACTTACCCTGTATTACGAGTACATTTTTTTACGATACCATACATGTCAAGTAAATGTAATAAAGAGGGAACTTCTTGTTCATTTGATTCTCAATATCCCACTAAAGCGATGTACAAGCCCTGACAAAAATAATTCTGATGACACGTCCATCAATTAAAAAAAATTACAATTTGGGGACCTGTAGCATGCGACTATAAGTACCTAATAACCTTAGTAATAATCGGAGAAACATATATTAAATGTATTGAGAAGAAATAACATGTTGACGCTAAATAAATCTCACAAAAAATAAATAAAACATGAATAAAATCTCAAGATTTAGATCTACATAAAGAATGTTTTGAAAATTAAAAACTGTATTTGATTTACATTATTGCTCTGAAATGTGTGAGTAATATGTACATTACAAGTATATTAGTTTAATATTGTTATTACATTTTTTCTTTTTAAGCAGTTTTATGAGTGCAAACTCCATAAAACTGTTATTATTTGTGATTCTAGTCGAAAGATCACTTTTTATTAACAATTATTTATGTGTTGTAATAATAATACATAGTTAATAGATAATACTTTAGCCACGTCTTCTGCAAACGTGGGTAAAGTATTATCTATACAGTCGTAAGTGGATACACAACGTTTGAAAAATTTAGATAATATAAATAAATTCCGAAAATACATTTTTGGATTGTCACGTTCGAGTGGTTAATGTATTTGAGCAGCTGCTCCTTTATTGAACTTTTCATTGTTTTCGATTGGGAACGGTATGAAGCGGTATGATGAAATTGACAGACCGTTCATTTTCGATTGCAATTTGATGACGTAATTTTCATACCGGGTTAGAAGCGGTCTGTCAATTCCTGTGACCGGCTTCATACCGCTCGATGAATCGAAATCGTTATTATTTATGTCCATTGCTATGGTAACGACGAATTCAAACAATTTTAATTTTACTGTTATAGGTTAGTCTTCACGATGTCAACTTCACAGGTAAAATATATGTGATACATAAAAATGTAATTATATGTAGTTATCATATTTTAAAACAGGATGAAATAATAGAGATGGTTGATTTTAATACACCCTCGACTTCAAGCAAGATTTATAAAAACAGTGCATCAAATGATGTTTCTACAATAAATTCCGAAGAAGATGGAAATGAGAAAAAAATTAATGCTACGCGTTTGCCGCAATCATCAAAGAAGATAAACGTAAAAAAATACACACACAATACAAATAATTCGGAACTTGGCTCTGATCGTCACGAGAAAATAATAGACAATTCAATTTCAGAGCATTTAGAAAGTCCTTTTACTAATAAATCTGAAGCACAATCTTACAGGGAGAAAATAAGAGATAGATTCCAATCAGTCAAGAAACAAGCAGGTACATCTTTATCTAAAGTACATCAACAGAGATCAAGTAAAAATAGCGCAATCGCAATTATTGACTTAAAGAAAACGTTGAAATTGGTCAAGCAAGAAAATACTATTGTTGACACCGAGTTAAATAAATACACTGCTAAATTAACGAACTTATCTGAAACCGAAAAGTATACATTCTTTTGTGAAGAACTACAAAACGAGGAAATTGTAAGTACGTTTTATGAGTTAATAATAGAAGGATTAAATTTTGCTACATATTTTATCTACAACCTGTGCATAAAGTAGGCTTTTTCGCACTCCAAACAGTGCGTAAAGTAATTCATTATAACACAAGGGATATAATAGATTCATTATAACACAAGTGCGATAAAGTAGATTATTTGACGCACTGTCCACAGCAAAATGTCCGTACTAATTATTAATTATTATTTTTGGTAGCAACTTATGATCAGATTTGCGGGACAGCTATTTATTAAATTAGGGACAATTATTTTCATTCATTATTTTCAAGTGTATGTATGTGTGTACCTTTGTTGTCCTTTCTTCCCTTCCAATCGGTCTTTCATTCGTTCAAAACTCTCACACATTCCCCTGAACTCGTGCCAACACACCTTCCACCGTCTTCTCTGCTCTCTTCTCTCCTCATGGATCCATCTCACTGCCATTCCAATCACTAATGTTCCCATTCATCCCTGCCTCTTCCACAAAACCGGCAGCTTCCATATTCTTCCTCCATCCAATATTTGTTTGCTCTCTCTTCATTGCCACATCTAAATCGTGCAAAATACACATACCTCCATATATTTATTACTTATGTTGCCAAATGTATATTAAATTAAAGATACCGTTCGAATAATAAAAAATGTTTTTATACCCTTTTCGTTTTGGAATTCGAAATAAAAAGTATACAAAGAGTGCAACGATTAAATTGTAGGTCAGCTCGGAACAAAATCTTCAAACGAATGAGATTATTGAATCAACTGAATTATTAGTTGAAGCTGGTATTGAAAGTATCTTAATAAATGCGTTACCTACGATGTTAGAAAGCGCTATCAAAAAAGCAGAAAATGAATTATTATGGCATCCAAAAAGGTATTTACTCCTTCCTATTTAATGAAATAAAACGATTTGCATTTTTCCTGTTTCTAATTAATTTAATAACCATTTTTTCTCTTCATATCGTATTATATATTATAACTTTGGGTAATGAGTTTCCAGCTTGACAGCTCTATATTCTTTGTAACCTCTTGCTCTTTCATAACCCATATATTTAATTAAAAATATTAATTTTTATATCTTTTTATTTCAGAACATCAGTTTCAATTTATTCTAAAATTAAATATGACGAACCGAGATTTTTAACAGATGAAGGTTTATATGTCCCAAATTTACCTAAAATTTCTTATATAAATGTACTAGAACAACGACTATTGTGCGCTGATGATAAGTAATTGTATGTGGTATTTATCTGAACGCATAAAATAATAAATGTGTTTCAGAAAATGGTTCAACTGCGATGGCAAGCTTGACTTATTTGAAAGTCCTTTAGAAAAGACTTGTTATAGACCGAAAAACAATATATCAAGTTTCAAATTCAATATCGAATATGTCTTACCAAAACTTACAAAACCAGATAATTGTCAAACCATATTAACAATACCAAAAATATTAACAATAAATATACTGAATATTGACTTTCAACATCATCCATTATTTAGTGAAGAACACATATTTGAAAAACGATTAATCTTTTTGTATGACGTATATAAGAAAATGTTAATAAGTAATAACATAGAAAGAATCAATAAAAGATTGGAAGTCATTAGAAATTGTATGGGAAAGCTAGATAACAATTTTCAAGCATCAGGAGACAAAAATAAGATGATAAATACATACATCAATGAAATAAAAGAACTACGCAACAAGTTGTTCAATGAATCAAAACAATTTAGAGAAAATGTAAATGAAGTGCTTCAAACGTGGAGAATAATTAAAAAACTTAGGGAATCCAACAAGTACTCTAATACCTCAATAAAACTACTAATACACAAAGAAGTAAGCAGTTATGAAGAAGAACGTAATCAAATGCAAGAGAGAATAAATCAAACAATATCAGAAATTGTAATTGAAAAGAAACATGATTATGAAATCAAAATGTCTCAGTTTAAAGAGAAAATGGAAAAGTGGAAATGTGAAAAAAGGAAAAATGAAATAACTAATCTTCCTAAACCGAAGAAACCGATTCTTGATATTAACGAAGTTGAAATTAAAGACGATGTGATAATAAAATTTAAAGAATCATTTAAACCACCTGGAGAACCTATTTTGCATTTTATCATATCTTACGATAACGACATTACTAAAGAAGTTGAAGTTGAAAAGGAGCAATTAAGACGACAAGCAGTAAAAATGAGTAAGATATTTTTCAAAATTTCATGTGATAACACGGAAGTGTGCAAATCAAAATTTGTAACGTTAAACGATTCGTTCTCATGTTTCTTTGATGATATTTTCCCATTACAATTAACAAATATTCCCGAACATATTACCGTTGAAGTTTTTGAACAACAAAAGTCACTACTCAAACATAAAATGGGCGAAACAAGACTGAATATTAGAGATGAAACATATAAAAGAAATGAACCCTTGAAATATTTTTTCGAAAAAGAAGAATTCGTCCATTACAGCCACAAAGGAGTTGGTAGCGGCGTTAATTTAAATACGATAATGAAAACGCATGGTTTACCCACATATAAAAATGAAACATTATTGCACACGTTAGGTTTCGTAAACTGTCTTGTAGCATGGGAAGACTCAAGTAAAAATATGTTTGAAATAACACAAACTACAAATTCAGAACGAAACGTGACAAACATGTTTAATGATAGTGATGAACATATTGACATATGTAAACTAATTGAATGGATAAATTGCATGAACATAGACCCACAAGATCCAAGAAATTCCAGCATATTTGATTATATTAATACACACGCTATTAATATATCTTCCTCGGTGGAGTATACAAATAAATGTTTTAGGTACAATTTATTACTCATAGGACAGTCGTCTCAAAGTACTTTTATTTAGAAAGTGTTCTTTTGGGACGACCCTTTCTAAGTGAATTATTGTGTAAATTAACAAATATATATTTTAGATGTAGTCCCTATCTACAGTCGCTTAAAATTGATGTCAAATTAAGTGATAACATTAGATTTAAAGTACTTGAACTTAGAAACAGAAACGAACCTGAATTTTCAGGAATGACCGTACCCAACAGAATAAAGGAAATACCAATGAGTATTTTATTATCTTACAAAAAACGTGTAAATGATGAGAAAAGGACTTTTGTTGACGAACGAAATGAAAATATTGATGAGAAAAGATCATATGGGCGCAAGTATCTCAAACAAATTCAAACAAAAGTATTTCAAAAATGTCGAAGTGATGAAAATAATTTAATTTATGAAGATGTTGTGAACGAAAAACTTATAGCATATTTTGAGTAAGTTAATTATGCATACTTTATGTTTACTAACAAATATGTTACTTTTAGAAATTGGTTCAAAACATTCATTGACAATTTTCTTAATTGGTTTAAGATTCGACCGATTAGCAATAAACCCTTACCAAAGTTAGTTAATTCAAAATTCAATGAAATACATGCTGAATGTACTGCTCCAGTTAAACTTGTTATTCATGTTATATCAGGCATAAACATACCAAAAAGAATATTTTCTAGGAAGCTATCACGATCTCAATCAAATATCGACGAAAATTCAACACATAATATATCAACGTTTATAGAAATAGAGTTTCAAAACAAAATTCAACAAACTAGTGTTCAAGAAGGAATTAATCCAAAATGGAACGAAGAATTAGTTTTCAACTTAGAGTAAGTATATATTTTTTTGGTTTTAAATTAAATGCAATTTGTTAGCAAAGTTTCCAATTAAGTATTTTGCTCGATGTCTCTCCGTACACATTTTTGAATACATATTTCCAAGAACTTCTTGACAAATTGTAAAGTGGTTAGTTCATGTACAGGTTCGATAACCATAAGATATACAAAAAAATTACCCTAACATCCTCGATCGCTTTTTTGGAGAAAAATTCAATGGTGAAAACCAAAGTTGGCTATCGTCTTTTGTTTTCGAGTTATGCGCAAAAATTCGTTTTTTTCAGTTTTCGTTGTATGGCTATATCTTGCTTATTTGGAAAAATGAAGAAAAATAATGTCCACGTTCTTCAAGCACTTTTTTGATAAGAATGTAGTGGTGCTGTTAGTTTTTTGAAAAAGTTCTCCAAATTCGAGTTGTGACATAAAGTTGTAATTTATTTATATGGAACTCATAGTTGGCTGTGGCTTAAATAAAAAGATAATTTTTTTCCCTTTTCAACAATATTCAGGGTGTTCAAATTGAAGTCGGCACTATTGCCAACTTTGTTACTATTAAAGATACGATGTTGGTTAAATTACCAAAGTAGTAGCGTTTTTTCTTCCGATTACGACGGTAAAATTTTAAAAACAATTGAACTTCGCGTTTTCGAGATATTTAAAAAAATAACATTTTTTTTTAATGGAACACCCTGTATATTTTTGTAGCAGTCTGTAGAAAATGAAATTTTGCACAAAATCTTCTTATACTACTATATCCCAGAAATGAAAAACAAACGAGCTACGACGATATTAATACAGGTCACCGCACATGCGATAACTTCGTTAGTAGAGAAGCTACGGTGTTGGTCAATACATCAAAAATGTTTACTGATTACAATGGTATACTCAAAAAAATTTTTTATGAGACATCCTGTATATTTTAATTGATAAAAGTTAAGTTTTACATAGAGTACTCTTCTAATAGTACAACAAATTTGAACAGCCTGTATAACATGTATGGCCAAGTATGGCTTGAAAAGTAGATTTTTCAAAAATTCATACTTTTCAAGGTCAGACTTATATTGAATATTAATTTGACGTCCGTCATTCGTAACACACAATTGACATCGCTTTGAAACACTCCGAACTGACGTTGATACAGAATTAACACACTATATAACATTTTCTCTTAGTTCGTTCATATTATTATTAGTATTTTTAAATGGGGTTATATTATTATATATATATTATATTGCTGGTCTAGTGGCTTAGTGAATAGGCTAGTAACCTTAAGACCCTGTGTTCAAGTCTTAGTGGCGGACATTGTAAACTTATAAGTATCACAGATATAAATTTTCAATGTTTGTGACTTCCGACCGACTATTCTGATTAGGTTTTCCACGTTTCCCCAATCCTTGCAGCGTATGCTGGAATAGGCTTTAACATCTGTAGGACGGTCGTGGACGCAACCAAACCCCTCCCTCTCAATCCAGATAAATTCTTTGAGCTTTGGAGTGGTGAGAGGAAAGCAAGGGAAAAAATGTCTGTAATGTGTCCACAAAGAAAGAAATTGGCGTTTATGTCAGAATTATTATTACTCTGAATAAAACATTGTAATATATCAAACTTTATTCACCTACTACGCAAAAATGAACATCTGACCTTGAAAAGTATGAATTTTTGAAAAATCTGTATGAAAATTAATAATTGACCATACATGTTATATAATAAAATTCTCGTGCCGCAGAACCAAGATATGCCAAAGGATTTTCTCATCGAAAACATCAACAACAACAACAGAAATGGACGGCATGTGCAAATGCAAATGCAAATGATTTGCATGTTGAGAAGAGGCATTCCTAGACATAACTCAAGCCTTCGGCAAGGTACGGCATACTGGTCTTCTATTCAAACTAAGAAAATTTATCCTCAAACTATTTCCTTATCCTGAAATCCTACCTTGCTAACCGCTATTTCATTGTAAAACATCATGAAGAAAGAACATCACCACAAGAGAAGAGAAGCTTGACAGCACATTTGCAGACATTGCATACCAGGCGGACAAGAATATTTCTTGAAAATTCTGCAAAATTGGTTATGCAAATCCGTATTAAGTCTAACTAAGCAATATCCTCCATTCACGCTTAACAACCACCAATTGTAAGAACCCGCCTAAGAGGATAGGAAAGAACTCCCTGTAGTATTTTTCTTTTCATCATTATTAAGTGTTAATAATTACAATAATATAAAATGTAAAAAAGGAAGAACACAACTATTAAATGTATTTTATTAATAAATTGAGAATTCTAAGCAGTGACGAAGCAACGAAAACAACAGGAACTGAGGCAGCTAAAATATAGATAAATAGGGGAAACCCAGAGAACCTGAATATTGATATTACCCGTTTAAATAACCTCGTTGGTAACTCACTCGATAAAAGGATTACGAGCGATCCAAAATGAAACCGCGCAGATAAGAAGCATATTGACGTATCATTTGGTAAAAATTGTAAATATACGAAATAATTATCCACGTAATGTCAGAAGGATGGACTAGGCACTTTAAAAGAAAATACGTATGTTAACAGAAGAAAATTAAAATTAATTAAATTATTTTTTTGGATTAATATTCAATGCTGTAAACCTGCCTGAAAACAAACTAAAGAAACTGAGATTCGTTGAAAATTGATGATCATTTGTCTTGTTTTAAATTTTTTAATTGTAATGACATAAAAATATAATACAAGAAAAAAGGATTAGTTTTCGGATTGGCATTATGATAATTTCCGATGCTAAACTACGGCGACCTGGACCTATTTGTCTGGGTCAACAACCCTTGTCCAGCGTTCAAAATGTTGTAAAACCCCAAAATCAGACGGATGAGAGAAAGGTGGTTATAATGGGGCACAGTTGCTCCTACGTCTTCTCTTAATTCCTTCCAAAACACCTTCCACACTCTTTCCAACAACATGTTTTCTCTCGGCTCCATCACTCCCGCAAAATCTACATCTTCCATATTCCACACCCATCCAATACAAGCAATCCATTTCTTCATTCTCACATTTACACCGCGCGATCACTGTTTCTTCAGTCCCACATCTTCTCCCCTCTAGGTATTTCGACCATCAAACCAGCTTATTCAACCTCCAGTTTAATATCTCTTCCAACACAATTCTTACCCAATTACCTCTGTCCCTAGTCCTGCGCGTTTCTACTTCGAGCTTTTCTCGTTTAATACAATGTAATATGGAGTGGACTTTTCCAGCCATAAGGTTCTTTTGAACTGCCTCAGCTGCAACCTTTCGAGACACTTAAATACCTTCATCCTCCACACTTCCGCTCCGTACATTACTACGCTCCTGACGCAGCGCCTCTAAATTATAATTCCATATAATTAATTATAATTGTTTGCCTTAAATTTAAATCATTTATTTCAGGTCAAAATATGTCGATTACCTCAATCCAAATTCATTAAATGGATCTATTATGTTAAATGTTTTTGAACAAACTGTGGAAGAATTGTCAGAAAAGAAATTAAAGAAATGGTTAGGATATATTGAAATACCGTTATCTACTATTTATTACAATCGTAAAGTGAGTCCCGTTCCTATGTGAAAACCTAAGTAAAATATTTATTTTCAGATTGAAGGCTTCTTCCAGATTAAATCTCCCATTTCATTGTGCTACGATTACAATGCAAACAAAATACAAGTACAGTCTTCTAGAAGTAATACAAGCAACTCTAACATGCATATTTCATTAAAATTTCAAATTGAACCGAAAGTTCCTAAATTAACTTTAAACATGGTAAATGAATATAGAGTTTGTTCTTTTTATTTTTACGAACACTGGCAGCCGCATAAGTATTTTTTTATTGCTATCTCGTTTACACGACTCTTTCGTATATCTTCCGCTTGCGTTACACTCGCACAAACTAACTCGGTAAAAATGAAAAGAACAAGCTGTATACCATTTAATACTAATTATGTAGTACTAAATGAAATAATGCAGGAGGACCTACCTAGTAGTGAACCACCATATATTCATCAATACATCTTAAAATGGAATGAAAAGCATAAAGTTAATTTTCCTGATAGAAATTTTTCGGCTCTTGCAATCGATCTTAATGGGAAAACAGTCTGCGTCACAAGATTTATTAAAGCGGTGGAGCCCCCACAGATGAATATTGATGATTTTGATATAACACCTGAACAGTGTGTACGTTATGTATCTTTAATTCCATTCTCCGAATCAAATAAATTGTATGACCAAATATGGCTTAATACAGAAGTATATTAATTTGAATTGAAGGCTAATAAATTTTTAAATGTATTTTTACATTTTTAGCAAATGTTACGGATGATGACGGGTTCCATAACAGATCATGCAATTGCACTGACTTGCTATTTCCTTGCGCTAAACATAGAAACATGGCTGCTAATAGGGCATGGAACACATGGTGTAACTGCTTATGTTTTTATTCGTGAACATAAAACAGAAGACAATGCACCTCTTTACTTTGTGTATGATGTTATAACTGGAAATAAGTATAGCATACACGACCCACTTTGTCCGCTAAAAAACATATACTGCGTAATCAATGAATCGAATGTAGAAATAATAAAAATATTAAAATCCCAAATTAACGTACATATTTTAGGTATGGGCAAACGTGCAACGAACTAGCGACATCAGTATTACCCAATACAATTTTACAAATAAATCTGATTGGCATCCTCTGTTTAATAATAAAATAACACCTCCTTCCAATTCTGTACAGAAAATAATAAGTTATTATACGGTAGCAGACATTCAAGAATTGGAAATTCAGTTTGAAAAGAAACTACGGAAGAAGATTGCAAAATTAAGACAATTCAAAAGAACAATTTGGAATCATTATATATCAAGTTTTTTTAAAAACGCAGTTCATAAAGCAGAATATAATCGTTTGCTTGGAAAACAAGAAATTGTGTTAAATGCGCATCCTATTGAAAATACTCATGTAGTAAGTACACTAAAAATGTATCGTTTCAAAATTAATAATCGTAATATTTTAGGTACATGGATACATCATTGACTTACCTTACAAAAATTTATCTGCAATTATTGACATAATTAAATCTTCTCAAATAATAAATGTTGATATAACGAACAGTGAATTTGTTCTTGCTGTACATATACATCCGTATCCGAACGAAGTTTTTGTTATTTGGATTTTATTAGGTTTCGTAATTCGTAAATAAGAATAAATTACATAATATAACATAATAAATGAAAATAAACTAAATACTAGTAATTTAATTTGTAGAATTGCAATTTTTGTTTGTGTTGGTGAACACAAAACGTCTAGTCGTCCACATGTTTTCCGCACCGGGCTTGCTGATATACAGACTACAGAAAAGCTAAAAACCTCTATTTATCAAAACTTTGTAGTTCAAAAATTATACTAGACTAGTATTGGCTACATAGTTAAACTAATTAACGTTCAATTGTTAAATTTTTTTAAAAGTGAGATAGATATTTACAACATACACACGTACCTTTTTTCCCCGAATAATTTCTTAAACATTTTACTGTACACTGTAGAAAAAAATAATGAATTAAAAAAAACATAATTTCAACTATTCTTTTTTTTCTTTTTTTTTTTTGGTTTTTGAGGCGATGTGTGAAGTTGAGATAAAATTAAATAAAATATCAAATTTATTTAAAAATATGATTATTGTTGACGATAAAATAAAAATATTACCAATAGAATAAAATTTATTGATGGTTGGAGACAGTCTTAGGTATTACATTTATGGAAGGAACTAAAACTTAAAGGTATTAAAAAACTGTACACGAGACGTTTAAACCAAGATTGCTTAGAAAATCTTTTTTGTAAAATTCACCAGCAAAATGGAAATTGCACAAATCCTACTCCCATTCAATTTCAGAGGATTTTCATAAAATTGTTTACACTAAATTATTTTGAAAATTCTCAATATAATTGGAGGAATTTTATTCAATATTGTAAATTATTACTCCAGATTTTGTTCAAAGATATGAAATATTAATGCCAAAACAAAGAATACGTAATTCATTATAAGTTACTACAAATGATTTTAATGAACTTATTTTTTCAGAGAAAAAACTTTATAAAAAAATGTTTACAAAAATATACTTGTGAAAAGTCCAATAATTAAGGCAAAGACACTAAAGAACTTGATGCATCTAATATTTATTCACATTTTATGGCCTATCCAAATAATTGTGTACCCGTACTATGGTGTCATTTTTCGAGTATAGTATGGGTACACAACAATCGGTATGCGATCGACGAAAGGAGCGGCGAATGCATGGTGCAACCGCGCGATCTGCCGTATACCTCGAACATCTGTCACTTTCGCTGTCAAAAATATCACTTTTTGACATGCCGACGCTACCGAACCGTCCCGACGCCATGTTTTTCGATAAGCGTCTTCCGTCTCCGAATTATACAATTTTGACCTTTTCCCAGCCGCGAAAATCGCTAATTTCACAAGACAAATAGCACTGCACTTGAAAAATTAAGAAAAACATTAAGCTATTAAACAACTTTGGGGCCATGGAAATCGAGGCAACCTATCCATTTGGTTTAAAGGTAGTCCAAATGAATAGGTTGCCTCGATTTCGAACTTTCGTTTTAAGTGGATATGGTCCATAGGAACGATCACGTACCCGGCAGTATTACCGGCTCTCGGACTAATAGCATAATACTTTGATTTAGGCAACACACTTTTCAGAACGGGCAAAAAAGGATAAAAGATTCATTCATTCATTTTAACATAGAAAAAAATTAAAAGCGGTAGAGTTTGTTTCATTCCAGAACTTAAATGCGTTATCAATGGATCTGCGCGACAAGTGAGAGAAATTTCATTGGCGTAGGTTAGGTTAGAATTATTTACTTATCAAATAATACCTTTTTATGAGTACACTATAAAAGTCAATATCTATAAGAAACTATTTACTATCTAAACATAAACTACAAACTATAAAACTTACCAAAAACTTACATAAATAGCACTCGGAAATTATGAAAAATACCCTACGCCACTGCATAGATTAAAATGTGCCAAGTGATGCCAACTAAAAACGAAAATTCATTTCTGCGCATTAACGACACATCAGAGTTCTCTTTGAACAAGCCCTAAATCATGAACGTATTTTTTATTACAAATCTGAAGAACGGCAGATGAAAGTTGGAAGCTGTAAATATACTGCTTTGGCTGTAAATCTGGCAACATTGAGTGCATTATTAGGTTTGTTTGGCATCAAGAACTGGTGTAGAAAAGTGTACACTACAAAATGAAATCCGTGCACTTTTTCCAACTAAATTATGTGTGAATGAAGCATAACACTACTTACACTTATTCAGCTCAACAGAAAGAATTTATGTAACAACATAAGTTTGTAATAAATGTTCAATTTCAAAAAAGTCTACACCAGTGTAAAGCTTATTTCAAGTGAGAGCTCTGATGCGTCATCAACTAATCTGCGCGAAAATTAGGAGAAAGTTCATTGCCGTAGTTATGTTAGAATTATTCACTTGCCAAATAATACCTTTTTATGTAAGTGTACTATAAAAGTCAATGTCTATAAGAAACTAATTACTATCTAAACATAAACTACAAACTATAAAACTTACCAAAACTTATATAAATACGAAATGGGAATTATGCTAAATTTCGTACGCCACTGCATATATTAAAATGTACCAAGTGCTGCCAACTAAATTCTATTCTGCGCATTGATGACCATCAGAGTTCTCAAAAAATGAAATGACATATAATATACTATATCTAGGGTAGTTGTAGTCATAGTTGGTATACATACATCGCTGAAAGCTAATCATTTCCGTGGACTGGTTAGACGAGATTATACATACTTTGGCGGTGTTTGACAGACAATTCTAAGTATTTATCAACATTCAACACTGTCCTTTCACATAAAGTAAAAATTATAAAAGTTATTTGATAAAATGGCTAAGCAGGGTTCCGCCATGGCATTTTTAAAAGGCATTTATTACGACGAGTTCAAATGGTTGGGTTGATTGTTGGTTCTATAATACATTTAGTACATTCTGTTCTTACAGGTCCTTAGTTAAAAGCATCGGTATATTTGCGTTGGGAATCACTGTGGCAAAAGAATGTGTGGGAATGGAGCTACTACCAACATCACCATAAATATTTTATAAAAGTATTTAGTTGTTAATAAATTGTTTGTATGTGAAAATGTTGTTTTTCATTTTTATAATGTATCTATTGTTGTTTGTAAGAGCTAAGCCGAACTTCCTTTTTATTCTAACAGATGATCAAGATTTATTATTAAATGGAATGGTATGTGAGATTTACTAATTATATTAATGATTTCATAATATGTTTGTAGGTACCAATGAAGAAAACAATAAAACTAATTGCTTCGAAAGGTGTGACTTTTGAAAATGCTGTGAGTTATAATTTTATAGCTGTAACTTGGCTTAATTGTTTTATTTTAGTTTGTTAACTCTCCGATATGTTGCCCAAGTAGAAGTACAATTTTAACAGGAAAGTATACACATAATACAGGTGTTAAGAATAACTCTCTGTCAGGAAATTGTGCTAGTAGGACGTGGCAAAAAAATCATGAGTCTTACACAATAGGAAATATTTTAAAAACTAAAGGGTCTTACAAGACATTTTATGCCGGAAAATATTTAAATCAGGTACTTTTGCTCTTGTACAAAAGTGTGTATTTTAACGTAATATTAGTTATTCTGTTATTTTATAGTCGTGTACTTTTACTTATTTAAAATGTTTTATGACAGTATGGTTCAAAAGATTCTGGTGGTTTAAAACATGTTCCTGTTGGTTATGATTGGTGGATTGGTTTGAATGGTAATTCCAAATATTACAACTACGATCTTTCTATAAATGGTACAAAAATACATCACAGTAATGAGTATTTGAGTGATATAATTGTAAGTTTATTATTTGGTAATCATAGATATATAGTTTATGTTTTAATTGTAGACAAATTATGCATTAGATTTTCTTAATCAGAATCATATAAAGCACATGCCATTTTTCATGATGTTGGCGCCTCCAGCGGCGCACAGTCCATTTACAGCAGCTCAAAGACATTTGAACAAATACCCAAATACAAAAGCTGTAAGGACACCCTCATTTAATTATAGCTCTGATGATGTAAGTATTTTTTACAAGTCGAGTAAATAAACAAGTTACAAATTATGATTTGGCATTTATAAAAATTAGGTTCATATTATTATTATTATTTTTGAAACTGTTCTAGATTAGCAATCAGGTGTTTTATTATCATATTATTTTCAAACAATCTGAATAGTATTTGAAAGACGAGCTCGAATAGTCTTGGAATTTTTGTGTGGACTGTATGAAAGGAGGTACGGGATTGACATGCGCAATTCATTTTTATAACATACTAGCTGACCCGACAGTAGTTGTCCTGTCATTTTATACAATAGATGTAAGTAGAAGATAGATAGACAGATTATTTTAATTAGGATTTAATGTTGAGACCAGGTTGCAGAGCACCCATAATGGAATATTACAAAAATTAAAATTTCCGACTTTTTCCGTGAATTTTTCAAAAATTTTCTTGCATACAAACCTTTTCCTGACAATTACGAACACAACAAAAAAAAAATCAGCCAAATCGGTCGAGCCATTCTCAAGTGATGCTCCGTCATACATGTGGCAATTGATTTTGATTTATAAAAAAAAAAACAAATCCTTTATTTGGCATCGACAACCTACTACATATCAATTATTAATTTCATTGCGTACTTCCTGCCCTCTCCATCTTCTCTTTCCATTTCTCCAATCTTTCCAATCCTCCCGACTCATTCACGATCCTCCACCATCTCCTTCCCCTTTCCTTGTCTTCCTCTTTTCACTTGCTCGCATCCCGTCCACCAGTGCATCCATTCTCTCTTGCCTCTCCACAAAATCTGCATTGTCCATACTCTTCCCCCATCCAGTATTTATTGGCCCTTTCCTCATTTCCACACCTAAATCTTGCCAATATTCTCTCCTCTCCCAACCTCCTTTTTATTTATATAGATATAAAATAATATTACATATCAATTACAAATAATTCGCATAAAGAACGAAATTTTAAGTTTTCAAAAATATACGTTACAAACTATACCTAATAGGTAATATAAAAATTATTAATTAATACATTTGTTTTAATTTGTACTAATTGTATCACTTATGCCCAGTTGCACCAAGCTACGAAAATTTAAGCTGCATTAGTTTCTATAGAAACCATTGTCATGACTATTGTTATACTAATTGTTTCATAGAAAATAATTGGAGATTATTCTTCTGGTCTCCATAACTTTTCTCTGCTTGGGTCCATCCTGCATACATGCCCATACCATACCAACCTGTCTGTTCCTGAGCTTTGTTGTTGGTTCTTGCTCTGTCTCTTTTCTGATTTGTTCGTTTTTCATCCCATCAAATTTTGTTTTTCTTGCTATTCTTCTGAGGAACTTCATTTCAGCCACACAAGCTACCAGTTGACGATAGCCTCTCTGGCATAGGCGAGAAACTATCCACTTTAGTCCAGTGTATAGACAATCGCTGCTACCACGAATCATTCCGCAAACGGGTGAAACGGACAACCGACCCCATTTACTTCAAGGGGCGCCCCAGGACACCCGCCCAAACTTGTCTAAACGCCTCCAATTCTATGACCTGAATTTCACATTCTCGTACTTGGTTCCTAGGATTGCCCACCATATGCGACCTTGCATTGCATTGCTATGCATTGGGATAGCAATGGGATAGCATCTGCATTTTCTGACACTAATCCATCCCAAACGAATTTGCCACAACATTTCTGGATCTTCTTTCATTCTCTCTAGCACTTATAAATGGTGCTATATTACAACAGTTTCTGTCTGCTATTACATAATAGTCTTTTGTTTTCCCACAAACACATCCTGCCTTTTAATAAATTCATTCTTTCTAATAAAGTGAAAATAAAAAATAAATTGACTTTCTCTGTATCTACACAGAAACATTGGATCATAAACATCCCACCAAAAAGTCTGCCAAAAAATATTACAATCTTAGATGACATTCAAAAACACCGGCTACAAACTCTGTTATCAGTAGATGAAATGATTGAGAAAGTTATTTTTAAATTAAAACATTTGGATGTTTTAAAAAATACTTACATCATATACACTTCAGACAATGGATTTCATATAGGTTTGTAAATTACAAATTATTTTATTGAAATTAAATGTGATTTTATAGGTCAGTTCACCCAACCTTGGGATAAACGTCAGCCATATGAAACAGATATAAGGGTGCCTTTTTTGATAAGAGGCCCAAAAATAAAGAAGAAGACTTTACTACGAAAACCAATATCATCAATAGACATAGCACCTACACTTTATGATTTAGCAAATATCATAATACCCGAAAATTTAGATGGACGTTCTTTTAAAGACAATATCTTTGAAATTAATAATTTCAATCAGAATATTGGTGTTAATAATATCTTAATTGAATACTATGGTGAAGGAAATCCTAGTACTATCGATGTGAGGTGCAATATTGCATCAGCCGATTTATCAGTAGGTATAACTTTTCAATAATTTTAATTGATTCTTCTTTTAAATTTGTTTTCATCTATTACAAATTTACGAGAGTTAAAATAATTGAGTTTGTCGAACGATACAAATCTTTATGAAAAGGGTTAGAGTTAAGTATTATTAAATACTGTATGTCATACAGTGTTCAGTGTTTTCTGTGTATGGATGGATTGATGTCTATTTGGAAATCTGTGTTGGTATTTTGTCACTATTTGTCGAGAGTTCTTTACAAATTCATATGTATAGAAATAATATTTTGATTTTTAAAAATATTCAGAACTTTGGCATTTAATACAGCTGCCCCCCACCCCCGCTAACTTTTGAATGGTAAAAGTAGCAAAGTTTTCGAATTATTGTTGTGTGTATATCATCGTTCTAATGCCAAATCGTTAAAGAGGATGCAATTTAGAATGGCAGATAGTATGAATAGCTTCTCAATTTATACAATGGCCAAAATTTCAGAGAATTCCATCAACTCAATTAAAAATAACGCATTCATATTTTAATTCATTGACACAATTTTAGATTGAACTTTGTCAAAGGCATGGTTTGAAAATCTCTTCGTCCTCATCGTCCTCGTCGTCCATATGTAAATAGCTGAAAATAATTCAGAAGAATTTAATGTAGAAGTTATATTTCAACAATCAACAATTCGGTATTCCTACTTTGACTGTTTGTTGTTATGATGGATTGGCCGTCGAGGACCCATAGAAAGGCAACCACGATCACCCGACCTAACCCATTTGTCTTTTATTTCTATGGAGGTATCTTAAATAAAAAGTTTGTGAAACATAACTTCATACTATTCAAGAAAAGGTGGTTTGTGCGAATATTAATTAATTTTTGGGAAAGTACAAGAAAAGACTTCAAATAGGATGACTGGTAAAATAGTACAGGGAGCACATTTCAAACAGTTGATTTCATAGAAGTTATTTTAATTAAAGAAATTTTTACTATTTAAATTTTGGACTGTTATTTATATTTGAATTGATGGAATCCTCTGAAACTTTGACATTATATTCCACCAAAGAAAACCTATAAAATGATCCCTCAAATCTTCCTTTAAAATTCTTCTTCTAAATGGCACCTTCTCTAAAGATTTAAATAGGTAATCATTTGATAGACAAATATATCACACAATATGTACTAGTAATACACAAATTTTGTACCTCTATATTAACCATTCTAAAGTTGAGGGGCGATCTTATTTTTGAATTGTTCTGTATATGAAAAAATAATGAAAGGTTTTGTGACCAAATTACTAAATTCAAGAATACAAAAAGTTTGAGAAGCTTGGAAAAGCTAATAAATTACAAAAATATTAAAAATCTTTTGAAAAACAATTACTTTGTAATACATATAATATTTACAGGAATGTTCAATAGATAATTGGTGCAAATGTCAAGATTCCAAAAACAATACTTATGCATGCTTGAGACAAATAAGTGAAACTAAAAATTTCAAATTTTGCCAATTTTTTGATAATTTGGTAAGATATTTTAGTTTTACACGTCTGGACTAGTTTTTGATGTATATTTTTTTAGAACTTTAGAGAAGCTTATGATTTAAATAATGATCCATACGAATTAACAAATATTTATAAGATGTTAGATGAAGATACCATCACCTATTACAAGAATTTACTACAAAATTTACTAGATCACGGAAAAATTTAATACAAAATATACAGTGTACTACATACTATTTTACATATAAAATATGGTTTAGTCGCTATTTAATTTGTAACTATGTAGATGTGACTAGGGATTGCAAATTTACCGACTTTTCAATTACCGGTAATTCGGTAAAAAATTTCTACGAAAACCGGTTTACCGGTATTTTTTAAAACCATCAGTATAAAATTAAAATAAGAATATACAGTGCGTACCAAATGTATGGAACCGGCCTTGTTATTTCAAAACTATTCAAGCTAAATCGATAAAATTTAATATGCATGCTGTTTACAAAGCCTTCTATTATTTCCACTGTTTTGTTATTTTTTTAACTATCAAGGTCGGGAGTTGCACCGCCAACTTGATTTTTTTTTTAATAGAAAGGCGGGTCAAATCGCATACCGTTTGAAAGGTATTTTCAAGTAGAGTTCAGCGATATGCCGCTTGGCATATTTATCTCTAAAGATAACTTCGCTATTGTAAATTATAGATTGGGAGTAGGTATTAACTGGATAATTGAAGATCCAGTTAGCACTGAAAACAATGGTTAGTTTATGTTGTTTAATGTAACATCAGATTGTTGAAACCGTGTTTTAAGTTTATGAAGTTCATCTAGTACAAGAATCATTTATAATCGATGCTCAAACTGTGCCCCATTCGCCTCTTGGCAGTAATAAATTCGATTAGAAAATCCTTCAACCGAATTCAAAATGAACTGGCGAGGAATATTTGCCGTTTCTTCTCGAATTCGTTG
>JAFFZR010019445.1:0-33796 GCA_018397195.1 Lethrus apterus | reverse complement strand
TTGTCCGATTTTATAAATGTTAATTTGTATTTAGTTACGAACAAACAAATCAATTTATATATGTCAACGTCAATACAAAGAAAATAATTTTAACATCATATACAGAGATTTTAATTAAGAATAATCTTATGGTGTATTGCTTTACCATTATATTTCATTTCATTTAAATCATTGATACAAAAGGTAAACTCATTATTTATGAAAATAATTTTTAAATTGTAAATTACTGTTCCAATTCATTATAGTCTGAAGATGCTTTACAATCAATAAAACGAAACGTCACTATTGTAACAATTGGTTTTATTACATAATTGTCCAATTTCCGAAGAAAATATACATACGTCATTATATATATATATATATATTTTTTTGTTCATTATTATATGTTACAAAGAATGTACAAATATAATAATTATTATTAGATCAATAAATTAATTTTTCTCTTGTTATCTAGTTCTAATTTGAAAGATTAGACAAGTTTTGTGATTTCGCGGATGTTAAAACGTGAAAGCTAAATAGAACCGCTTCGATTTACGCAGGATGGCACTACCACGTGTTGTTATATCGATTGTCACCTGTTGCTTGACGTAAAAACAAGTAACACGTTTTTTCAGCGCGTGTTCTTGTTAGGTCGTGGTTCGTGGTTTTTGATTTTAATTAAAAATTTGTGGGTTGATTATTAATGATAAGACACAATCCATCATTTTTTACAATAAAAAATAATTTATTTAGAAAAGGAATAAATTATTTATTTATAAATAAAACGAAGAAAACAATTTTTAAAATGTGTTCAAATCATGCATCTGATGTATAAATTGGATTGGGAATTGTTAAACTTTAATGTATCCACCTTTGCCTATATGTGAAAAGAAAATTTCAGAAAATCGTGGAATATTAGTGAAATTATGTAAATGTAAATAATGACATATATTATGATTTGTTTGATAATCAGGCAGAAAGCGGAGTAACAAAGATTGCCTTACGAAACTTGAAACAGTGTAAGTGGCAACAGACGCTCTAGAAACTGAGGGTGTCAGGCAGCAGACTCCTTGGGGATTCCCCAAGCAATCTCGGCCGCTTCCTCCCAAAGCGCCAAGACTCAATTAAACTTTAAGATGATATGCAAGCGTCCCTCTTCGTCTCCCTATTCTTGCGCATCGCCTACCCCTAACCATCAATTGGTATTCCTGAATTCTATTTGAATAAGGAATCTAAGATTAATCACAATTATATGGCTAATATAAGTCTAAGATTAAATAACTTTAAACACTAATTAAGTGTATGTAAGTAATTAATAAATTTATGAAATCATACTAAAGAAAATAAGTTTTCGGGTGAAATATAATCCCATCTTCAAGAACAATTAGTACGGAAAGATTAGATTACTCGAAGTTTATTTCTATTTAGCCTAGGGCTTTTCATTGTTCTTCTGGGAAGTATAAAATATATAACATTTGGATTGCGATTATTATCTTTTTACTACTCATATAAGTTTTAATCTAAATTCTGAACATAAATTATCAAGATAGTTTATTATAGTTATAAAAATTTTAATATAATTGTTACTAATGTTTAAATTAAACATTAAAAAATCAATAAAAAGGAAATGGAAATGTCTTTAATTTACATCAGCAACGGGTATTTAAGTTTGTGTGTTTGTTGGGGTAGTTATAGTCGCAGGGGGGTTAACCGGATGACCCGAGCAATCAAAAACACCCCAGATTCTTGAAAAAAGCTTATAGCAATGCATGATGGCTACAGACAGCTAAATTGGGAATAAAAGTTGGAGAAAAATCGCGCGGGATTCGACAAACTAAAGGGCATTCGGTTTCCTAAGAACTTCCAGTTCGCGCCAATTACATCCTATATCAAGTTTCACCGCTATTAAATCGACAATTCAATGAAAAGATTTTATGCTGTGGGAGTTTTATTTAGGGGAACCTATTATTGGATACCATAATTAAAAAATAAAACGCACTATTATAAAAGCACCGTTTAAAAATATCAAATTTCATTTTTTTAATTTTATATCAAATTTTTTAAATTACATTCAAACATAGGCTCTTACATCTTGAATTAAATTTTGTTTCGATTTAAAATCTAATAATAATAATAATCTATTTGCGTCGCAATTCAACGTGTTTACGTCATTTTAAGAATCGGACGACATTCTAGCGCTAAAATTTTATAAGTTGTCGACGAGTACTTGATTGTAGATTTTTCGATAATCGAGATCGCTCGGATAAAATGCTCCATATGCTCCTGTATTTTATTGTGGAAACAAGATCACACAGATTATCTTTTATGAAAATTAATTATTAAAATTCGAAATCTAAATAGACATAGAAAACCCAAATAAAATAAAATAGTGAATAATATTAAATGCATTTTATGCATTATTTTCAATATATAAGTTTTCTTGAATTATAAATAAAATAATATTTTTGCTTTGTTAATATTCATTGCCAATATAGCATTGTACTTATGTTTCTAGTACAGCATTCCATCATACACGATTTTTATATTTTTGTACTTTATACTTCTTTTTTCTGGTTGTTCATTTTCTTTTTTTTTATATATTTTTAATTTCTAAAATGTATACGATCTCACATTTTGGAAAAAGAATAATCACTCATACTTCTAAACGTTTTCTGAATTTTCTAAATCCCAGTTACGTAAGCATTAATATGAAATTTGTATATATTAACATTTGTTGATAAAGTTTAAGAAATAAAGATAATTTAGTTCAATATTATCATTTAAAATGCTTTTCGTAAAACTTGAAATGTAATAACGATAAGTAATAGTGCTATTATTGATTAGTATCCTTTTGGCCATAATGGAGAACTAAATGGTAATATAGTTAAGTGTGTAGGTATTTCGTAGATGAAGCATGGCTAGTGGCGCCTACCTTGGCGTCGATAGCGTCGGACAATTGCACAACGCCCAACCGGAGCAATAGGTGCCCGGGGACCAGTTACAAGGCACCAGTAATGCATTGAATTAGACAGTAATACAACAGCGGTCCGATAGCCCCCGATGGACCTCGAGTAGCACCGATGTGGGCCCACTGAGTCTCTCGCCTTCATAAACTCAGAATTATATGTTTTTAAAGCTTTAACGTAATCGAAAACACAAAGTTTATTGTTCAGGAAATCATCTAACATCGTTAATTTAAACGATCAAGTTCAAAAACTTTCAAGATATTTTCAACTTTGGCAGACCCTATAATTAAAGTAATAATCACAGGAAGTACTTTTCTCATAATTGCATGAATCTTTTCCTTTTTTCTTACTTAAAATATTCAGTAAATTAGGCAATACAATACAATTATTAAAATTTCATGTTATTAACATTTCAACAACACTAATAATATTTCAACAAATAGAAAAAAAAGAAACAAGACAAAAGAGTTAAGATATCACATAAAAACTAAAAACGGTAAAAGTGCAAAGATGAAATACCAAATAAAGCATACTAGGGTTAAAAAAAAAATGAACAATAAGTAGTATCTATATTTAATAGAATTTGAGAAAGGGAACCCATTTTCTGCAAACAATGAGAAAATCACAAGTCAGAAGCTAATGTGTGAAAAAGTATACGTTTAGATGTGCAAGCAGGTTTCATAAAGTCAAATTTAATACTATTGAAAAAAATAAGTTATGAAAGTACAAAATATACGAATGAAAAGATGATAGTGGAAAGGAAATAATTAACTTGTGAAGGCAAACGAAATCAACCAAATCAACAAAAAAAACAAAAGAAAACAAGGTCCTATTTGCCATATGACAGCAAAACTAAGCTGGAGGAGTAAAAAAACACTGAAACAATGTATGCTCAGCGACCTTTTAAAAATTAGGTAAAATTTAAAACAATTCAAAATGTTTACTGTAGAGTAAATATGGAAAACTAAAATAGTGAAAACAAAATAATTCATAACTAATTTTATAATTACGCAAATATAGCCAACATACATGACTGAGTTGACTTTGTTCAATGTCTTAAAAGTGATGAAGTATAAAGCTCTCTTAAAAGTACAAAATCTGGATTATTTGATTTCGAAAGATGTACGTATTTCTTTGATGTTTTAATGGAAAATCGAATTCTCAAGTTAAGAGAAAAAGTCACCGATTTGTGATTGAAATTCTTAACGTTAACATTTACTTTAATAAAAAAAAACTGAAAAACCCAAAGGAGATATCATAGCCATAAGTACATATTCGTTGTGTGCGAAACAAAACTTTAGTGCTGTTTTGTGGCAATATCAGCTTCACTGGGACCATTGAGGCATTGTTTCCTAACAATAACAGTACGCCTTACAAGCCACGGAACTTGTGTTGGAATCTCTCAACCTAAAACACATTACATCATTCGAATCATCAATGTTACAACATCATCATGTCACTCAAATTTTATTACTTCAAGTTTAAAAATTCAATTTTGTTTTATTTGCATACGTAAAACTACCTTGACCTAGTATTCTTGTGTACTATGAAAGGAAATACTTTTTATTTAACTTTATGTGCTCAAAGGAAATTGGAAGGAATCTTTTATTTACAACAAAACATTTTAGTCGTTGTTTCTTTGTTAGGGTTGTTTAATAAATAAAAAAATCTATAGTATGCGTTATAAAGCACAGTATAATATGTAAAGATGGCGTATACCTCCCGGAAATGCTCCCATAGTGCTCGGTCGGTGGTATGAATCGATCACTCGCTATGGGTGCTTTCAGTAAAAAATCTCCAAAACACGATTCCCCTATCTTAGTTAGTCACTGAAATAATACAAGCAGTTTGAAAATTTCGAAAAAAAATCGTTCCCTTAAATTTATAATATTAAAAATTATATAGTTTGTGCAACACTCGCTTTCAACAATTTTTTCATCAAATTGAAATATGAGTTAAGGATCCCAATTTATTTTGGAATCACAAATTTTACTAAGTACGGACAGAAGACTTACAGAATGTTTTTAAAGTTTATACAAATTTTTAAAAAATATTTCTGTATATTTAATTCTTCATTTGCTTGAATGAACCAATAAAAATTGATTACATTTTCAAGAAATTACATTTATACATAAAAGAGAAAAGTTGAATATAACTGAGATAGTCATACATCGTGCAAGGATAATATAGTGGGGTACTATATAAAGCAATGCACATGGGGTTGAAATTCATGCGTGAACAGAAATGAGTTTCTACAATCTACAAAATCTTCTATTATTCAAAATGTGACTTGAAAAATTACCTCAAGATAACGAAAATTGAAAACAGAAAAAATTTTTTTATTGTATTCATTATTATTGTATGTAAGACGTAATCGTAAAAAGATATAAAAAGCGACGCTAACCTAGCGTCGCTTTTTATAACTTTCCTTGCTCCTTCTTAAATCAGTTATAGCACATATCGCAATTTATACGAATCCTAAAAGTGGTAATAGTGTCAGAGATACTATTAACCCGGCTACCTTTACTGCCTTTATATTATTCATCCATAATTGCATTAAGTACATTAAAACCTTTACTATCTTAGATCAAAAGCGTTACATATATGTATGATGGACATTTTTGCATATTTCAATATTTAAAACGTTTCAAATATAAATCCGAGTTGTGGAGTTTGTTAATAGTAGCCTTCTGCCCTCCAGAGACATCAGAACTTTAGACAGATAACGAAAAGGGTTTTCGTTGAAAGACAACATTATCTCTCTTTACACGTCAAGTTATAATGGACAATGGATGTTAAAAAATTAAAAAGAAATTTACATTTAATATTAAAATGCTAAAATGTATATTTTGTTATAACATACATACAAAAATTAATTGAATATTTTCTAATTAAATTACTTCCACTATAATTTCAAAAATTTATTATGTAATTTATCAACATTTATCTAAAAATAAAAATAACGATAAACTTGTTGTTTCAAGTTAAAAATAATACGACGAAATTTAAAAGCTTTTGATGTATCATTTTATATTGTTTGTGTTTATTTTAATTATTTGCTTATTTTATCTTCGTACCAGTTTTGCGATCTTAATTTTAAGTTCGTTTCAAAATTGTTGAAAAATTTTCACTGAATAAAAAGCAACGAACGCAAAACGGAAAAAGTTTTAAATACATAAAAAAATTAGACTTCCTAAATTATTTTTTAAGTTGTTTGAAATACAGGAATTTACATATAATTTGCAAAAATATATATTCAATGGATATGTAAATGTAACTTTCATGAATGACGAAACCTATCACTGAACGTCTACAAAATTGAAATTATAATAATGCAGATTGTGAATAAATTGAATCAAAACCAGTGTTCGTATTTTAGTTTGAAATGTAGTATGTCACAAAGTTTCAATTAAATCAGCAAAAGCTAAAGAGAATGGCATGCGCCGGACATTACAACATTTTACACTTAACATGTCCGCGAATTTTCAAACTGATGCATTTTCTACCCACGTCACATGATCCTGTGTCCATAATTAACTGTACTAATGCACTTTTGCTGGTTCATTTGTATAAAACATGGTTCATTTTCGGCTTTTTTGCATTTACAGTTTTTGTACATTAACTAATTTATTTTTTAAAATTTTTTTATTATTATAATATTTGTCAATAGAATGTGACAAAATAGTAACTCTAGGAAGAGAACCATGCAACTTTTTAAATATTTATTACATTCGAAAATGTATTCAAGTCGCGGCTGCCTTGTCATTGTCATATTTATCAATTCATGAATCGTATACGGCAAGGGCTATCCCCACAAACCATTTCAACAATACCCCAACAACACCAAAGTCATTCTATAAATGACCAATCTGCTACTCCCTCTATACTTAAAATATAAATTATTAAATAAAGGAATATATATACATATCTTGTTGTTAACATCTTTAACATCCAGTATCATCAAATTATTTATGAATAATACTAATAACAAAAGTTTCATTTCACAACTTTGATATACTACAATTTTATCTGAAAATAATTTTTAAATACTTATTTAAAATTTGGTCGAAATGATGACAACTTTAAAATTACTTACCATTCATCATAATGATACTAACATCGTCATAATCAATGTCATCGTCATTATCACAATGATCATGTATATCACGTAATTCCAGATCTGTATCATCGTCCTCCATCTCATCTCGTTCTGACTTCCCGTCATTTTCTTCTTTAATTTCATCGTTTAACGTATCACTTTTATAAATTTCTTCACTTTGCCCATTTTCAACAGTAGGTGCTTGTTTTCCTTTAGTGCGTAGTGAAGCATCGTCGTCGTCAATTGTCTCAGTCGTATCAGCATCTCCTGCACAAAAAAAGAGATAAAACTACATCAGTAACTAAAATTCTTTTATAAATGATCAAAATCCAATAAGTAAAGATCAGAATAAAAACATCTGCGTTGTTTTAGAGAAATAAAAGGTGAGGCATGGAGACTTAGATAAAACAGACCTCGGTTGCACAACGTGGGAGAAAGATCTCTCCCTTGGGTATAGTTCGATTGTAATGGCTCGGAGAGAACATTTCCTAGCAACATTATGTGTCTCTTGGAAGCTTACCATCGCGTACACCTGCCCCACTAATATTAGCATTCAAGTGCGTAAAATTATTACAATCATCAATCAATCATAAAACTTTACTTACTTAGGTTTATATTAAAATTTTCTAAAAAAAAATGCTATGTATCCATATTTTCCGATTATGTGTCTATAATTCAATCAATGTCCTAATAATTGGAAAACAAAACAGAATTTAGGACTTACTTCGTTGTCGTCACGTCTTCTGTTGCTTGTTTTTATTTGCAACAAATTCAACAAAATATTTGATTTATTATAAAAATTTGGGTCGAGATGGATCTAGATTTTTTTGTAATGCGTAATTTTTTTGTTAATTAGTAAATTGTTGCATTTATGTACATTTATTTTCAGGTTGATAGTTATTGATTTTGTTATAAATTAAATAGTGAAGTTCTATGGGGAATCAACATATTTGAATTGGAGTTTCGTGTATATTAATTCAAACCGAGTATATATTTATACATTCATCAACAGTCTGATGTAATATGTAACATTTTATGATGGAAGAAGTATAAGTTATGAGTATTCCCAATGGTATAGCAAAGCCTGAGCATGTATTCCCAGAGGCATAGTATGCGCAAGGCGGCAGAAAATTAATGCAATCCTTTGGGAAATTGAACCTTCATGTCCCCAATGGCTCACCCTGTTGGCGGCTACGGTAACGCTAAACTTTTCACCTATATATTACCCCTATAACCTATCTAATCAATACATACATTTAAATAGAACTAATATAGAATAAATTAATTGATATATTTTTTGAAATTTGACATTTAATCGATTCTGGATTAAAGATCATCTGATGATATATAAAGAAATGACAATAAAAAGAAATAAAACTCTTGGAATCCCATGAGATCTAATTAGGTTTCTAGTTGTCACACGGGCACATTGGCTCCCAGTCCTTTGGGAATTAAACGCTTTTATCGAGCAGGATACATTACATTTTGTTTTCGCTCTCACTGTAATTTAATATTTCTATAATAGAATATTATTTACAACATTGCTATTTAAAACGACATTCAGAAGAAGAACATTTTGAGTAATAATTATAGCTATAATTTCAGCGTTAAGTGTATAAACTTTATGTTCATTGTGTGTAATAGGAATATTTATGAAATTTGTTTGTGTTATATTCCAGGATTCGATGTCAAGCCGTGTTTATTTGCTTTTTCTATAAAATAACGCTTATTAATGGTGTGAATTTTTAAGCACTAATTTATTTTAAAATGTGCTTCAAGGAAATGTATTAAAAGTAACTGATGAAATCGTCATTTTTTCGAATTTTTTCACAAACATAATCTTACAATTAGAAATTCGCGAAATTATTATTTCTCACTGAAAATTGAATTGTTTATTTGAGAAATAAGTGGATTTTTATTGAAATGAAACTAAAGTTTAATAATTTGTCTCCTGTTCAAACATAAGAAACTATTCATTTAAGAGATTTTACAAACTGTGGATTAGCAGGAATTTTTAAAGGATAAACAATAAATTTACCATGATTACTTGCTTAAATCAATAGACACAAGCATATAACATCAAATTAGCCATATAAATTTCCTAAATTCTTAAAAATGAATTTTTATTGAGTTGCATTATTTTACAAACGAACAAGTCTCTTGTCTAATGACATCTGTAGATTTTTCATTACTTATTATTTTTCTTTCCTGCATTTACTGCCAGCATTACAGAAACCTGGAAACCTGGAAAACCTAAACAGAATAGTCAATGGGAAGACCATCTCAAAGTAACATTGCAAACTTCACCTTACTGACCTAGAAACTAGGGCTGGGATCCGGATCCGGATATTTCGGATCCGGATCCAAAACTATCCGGATATCCGGATACCTCATATTTTCAATATCCGGATCCGGATCCGGATCCGCTATCCGGTTCCAGATCCGGATCCGGATTCGGATCCACTATACGGTTCCAGATCCGGATCCGGATCCGGATCCACTATCCGGTTCCAGATCCGGATCCGGATCTGGAAATAATATTTATTTTATATTTTTAATCGTGAGCAAGCAACCAGTAAAAACGTGATATGTTATATGTAATATTTATAGTTATTAGTATATAAATATAGTAGAGTAGAGAGTGTAAGAGTATAAGTTCCGTATCCGGTTTCGATATCGGATCCGGATCCGATATCCAGATATCGGATCCAGATCTGGATCTGGATCTTGATCCGGTTCTAGGATCCGGATCCAGATCCGGATAGTACATCGAACCCAGATATCCGGATCTTCGGGTATCCGGATAGTTTTGTATCCGGATATCCGGATCCTAATATCAACGGATTTTGTCAGCACTACTAGAAACCCAATCACACGATATAATTAAGATCATAATTTTCAAGGATAGAGATATATCGATCGGCATCTTTTTTTTAGCCCAGAATAAAAATGCTTGTGTGAAAATTGTTTTGTGACCAGAATTTCAAATATTAAAATGAAAATGAAAAATGTTGAGGAAAATGCTTTTGATTTGTTTGTAGTGAAACATCACAACTCATAAATAAATTAAATCAGGATGTTTCAATCTTCGTTATTTGTATTTAAATAAACTTGTTAAAAATTGATTTGGATATTACTATGTTAGGTATGCGTGAATTTATTTAGAAACCATTAAACAAGTCTTATATGCATTATGGTTCATACAAAAGCCAGAAATCCTTATATTTCCCTTTGCATCCGCCAGGGATACAGGGATATCCCCAAGAGAAAATCCTCATTAATCACGCTGACTAATATGGGCCCAAAACCCACCTTTATCATATTTATTATACGCTATTATTAATGAAGTTAGAAAGTTAGTTTGTACGAACGTGAATAAATTAAAATTTAATGATTTTATTACATTTGAAGAAAAGTAAATTAAAATTTAAAAAATCATTTAATGCAGATTAAGATTTAATTCTGATCAATATCGTCGCTTAGTATGAATGTCAAAGGATAAGTAGTGATGTTATACTTCTGCATTGTGGTTCTGAACGAGAGTCAGGGGTGGCGGTAGGAGTGAGAAGCACTATGCTCGTAGAGTCTCCAGGGAACTCAACTAATCAGAGTTTTTGGCGCTAGCGCGAATACATGTGAACATATGCCGTGCCCTGGCGAGGCCACAAAGGTATTCCAGTTAGTACCTATGGGAATCCAGAGATGTGCGCACTAACTCTGAATATGTAGGTATAAAGATGCAAATAAAAATATTTAAAAAAATTAATTCACAATTTCAAATAAAAACATTTATTTTACGTATAAAAACAACAAAATTCTAATTTAAAAATAAAGCACGAAGATTAATTTGGAATGATATTTCAAAAGTACGATCAGCGTACTAACTTAGCTGGGAATAATCCTACGAAGAAACTACTTTAATAAAACACTGCTTGAATTGTTTTGTTATTAATATGACAAAAATGCAGAATATGAAAAGAAAATAGAAGTCAATTATATCAGCCGACAGTAACGTTCGAACTGACAGAATTAAATATTATTAAGTTAATAAATGATCTTCTTCTCTTATTAATCTTTATTTCTAGCATTAAACTTTGTTCACCAGCAAAATTTTGTATAATGTTCTAAACACAAGCCTATTATATTTTCAAAATTTCTCGATCAACTTTGGCTTCAGTTATTTGCATAATTTTGCATAATAGAAGTTTTTAGTTATCTTCTCCTTTTCCCTTCTACCATAGCCGGTTTTTGTGAACGTAGTTTTTTTTTATTTTTAGTTCACTTGCGACAGTGTTTAGTCACGATGCTGCAATCTTTTTCACTGAATTCGCCATCACATTCTACACAAATGAAGAAAATTTCATAAATTCCTTAGAGATTTCGATTTTCGATAAAATCATCGTTTTTCGATTTTTAGTCCAAAGCTTGCGAGTGTGATTAGTCGCGATGCTATAGCCGTTTCCATTGAATTCATCATCACATTTTACACATATGACTAATATTTCAGGAAGTTCTGAGAGATTTCCATTTTCGACAACATCATTTTTCGATTTTTAGTCCATAACTTCCGACTATGACTAGTCACGATGCTGTAATCTTATCCATTGAATTCACCATCGCATTTTACACAAATGGCGAAAAGTTCTGTTTTGATTTTCGACAACATTTTTTTGATTTTTGATTTTTAAGTAATTTTTCAGCTAATTTATACGAAATTGTAATTTTTTAAAAAGTCACTTTGATATATTTTTGCTTTTATTCTATCCTATAAACAATAATCAAGATATTTAGCCTTATTATTGCCCGGTTTGGCTCTTTTCATTTTGTCGCCATTCCGAGTTCCTTGTACCATTTTTTTTTTAATTTGAAAACACATTCTTATGTATATTTCATCCTGTGGTCTTAATATTTTAATCATAATGTGATGTTAATCGTCCTTATGAACCAAAGGTTATCGTTTATTTCTTCTTTGCTGGGTTTTATTCCAACTAATTTTTACCAAAATATGTTTGGCATTCACTCGTCATTTTGCTATTTTCTTGACATGTTATTTTTAATTACATTTACTTCCTTTTTAATTCATTTGATTCATTTTGATTTTTGACATTGTTTTTTGTTACCTCAGTTCTGATTAATTTTTTATACTGTTACCATCCTATACATATGTTCTATTCAGTTGTTTATTTCTTATAATTATTATTTAAATATATTGATATTCACGCTATTTCTTTTAATTTTTAGTAAATTCATTTTTATAGTTATATTTTAAAGTAATATAAGATAGTTTTAATTAAAATATTTGAAGTTGTCTATAAAATATTTTAAAATAAAATAACAAATATTATAAATAATGAGGGAGTAATTTGTAGTAAAGTGAGTGAAGTCTGACAACCGCCGATGCAAGCAAAAGTAACTAAATAATAGAGACACTGAAGCGAGCAAAAGTAGACGAGACTTAGCTTAGCATGAAAATAAGTTAGCAAAGGGATTGGAAAATTCGGCCGAGGATCCTTTGGGAACTACATAAGAAATGAGATAAAGTAACCGACAAGGAACGGTGGCAAAATTGTCATATTTCCATCTTCGTCTAATTAGCATTCTTGGTGTAGTCATTTTGTAAGGTTTTAAGTCTAGCTTCGCTTCAAATTCTCAAGAGGTAAAACCCGAGTGTAACACTTGATGTCAACTCAATTTACTGCCACTGGTTTCACCTACTTCTATGTCCCGTAGACTTAAAATATCGAATATTTATTTCAAATATTATTCCAAATAAGACAAAATTATTAAAATACATCGAATACAGTATTTATTACTTCGTATTAAATAACGTACATAATCCATATTGGCTAGGATGTATTTATAAAAGCTAGCGTAAACCGGACGATATTTGGGAAAATCTTGTCTATAATTTAACAGAAATCTGGTACAGAAAAGCACATTAGGTGGCGTTATAAGGTCCGCATTTATGAGAATTTAAATACACACCACTATCATTTTATAGCTCCGCGGAGAATAACTGGCCCTTCGAAATATGTATATTGCATGTATATTCCGAATATGAGCTTACACGGGTTTAAACCATATATTTACGGATTACAATAAACCTGATTCAGTAGAAAGTATATTCTAAAGATTTAAATTACATTAATCAATTTATCAACAAAAAATTACTCTATGGTTTTAAAACAAATTAAATAAATTTATTAAAATCCGGGTACGCATGTCTATAAAATTTGTCATCGTTAATAAAATCTTCAAATTTATGTAAATAAATGAAAGTCGCTGCAAATTACAATTTTATTTACAAAATTAATTAACAAGTAAACGAAATAATTAAACGAATTTATTAAATTTTATTGCAGTTTTTTTGCACCAAATCACCACCAACAGTAATGCATTTCTCCAGTTTACTTCGATTATTCAAGACCACCCTTCTCTCAGTTCTTCCCTTGAGATCCTCGACAAGTCTGCTTAATTCGGTCACATAATTCGTCTACATTCTGAGTACGATTTTGCGACCTGATACTTGTCCGGAAAATTCTCAACTTAACCTAACCGCGTTGTGCGTAGGAGGAACTTCCAAAAACACAATCTATGGGAAAATAAATCCCAAAAATAGTTTTTTTGTGAATATTTTGCAGTTTATCGTATAAGGCAGCGAATCCCAACGTTGATCCTATACCCCTTGATTAGGCTTTTCATTTATGAAGAATTTTCTTGAGCCTGGAAACAAGGTTCCAATAAAAAGTGTTAATTCCTGAATTCCATAAAACTTAGTAGAATCTCAATAGATAATAAAACTTTGTAGTATAATCCTTACTGAAAGCAAAAATTGAAAACAGCAAGAAAATCCGTACACATTTGTAATGAACACGACGAAATGTCATTAAAGCAGAAAAGTATAGTTGAAAAGTATAGTTAACATGCAAGTAAAATAATAACGAAGATAAGCACATTCACCTTATAGTGAGACAAGAAAAGTGATATTGAAAAAGTTTTAAAGAAATAATAATTACATAAGAATAGCGTTGACCTAGTTCCAATACAACTTACGGGAGAAGCGGAAATTAAATATTTTTTTTTTTTAGTTTTCCTTTTATAAGGAATTGCATTTGACAAACATTCACGATAAAAAAGTCAATATTAAATTTAAAAAAATCTATTTATTTATTGATTTGTTTTATTAAAATTCAGTAAATGAAATGTGATAATATCAAATCTCTTTTAAAAGCTTTAAAATAATTTGCGTCAAGAAAAAATAATCTTTGAATACTTTGAATGCCCTCCATTTAAGCACACCATTGAATACATCGAATATCGATGAAACCATCACTTTTAATAAAACATATTCGACTTTTGCACATAAATATTCAGTTGCATGTATATCGCGTCAATAAAAAGGCGTATATGAATATTTTTATATAGAAAGCTTTGTGATTTTTATGTAATAACAATAGTACAAATTAAATATGTTTATGTACATAATAGTTGTATACATATTACGTCGATAATATATGATAAAATGAAATGTTTCTGGTGAATATTCCGCATTGATTAGGCAATCGAAATAAATTCTGACGCAACGAAAAGGATGAAATAAATGTAATATTTGCATTGCTTTGGTCTGATGGGATTTTGAACTGTCGATTAATTATTGTGGAAGGCCCAAGTGTATTGCCACCCGTATGCTACTAACTGCATAAAAATTACCTATCTCACGCACAATAATGTATGAAATACAACGGTGTTGCCATTATTTAGCCAATACAATATTGTGTTTTCATATTTTGTATTTTATTTTCATATGCATTTTCATTCATTTCCATATTTTATTTATATATAAAAAAATATTTATATAAAAAAATTAATTGCAAAAGTATAAAATTAAAGATAAATAAAAAATATAATAATAATAAAAATGCTTAAAAACACCAAACAAAAAATTACTTCAAAGTAAAATGATTAAAAATCATATTAATATGTTATGTTACGAGTTTATAGACAGTCTAAAGGAAGGTTTACGTAAAATATAGAAAGCAGTGTTGTAGACATCGATGGGTACTCGAATATTTACTAAATTGTTTAAGCAGAGAACAACGTATGAAACAGGTTTTTGTGTTGTCCTGTAAAGCTAAAGAAGTCCATGAAACAAATTTTAGAAAAATTAAAACATTGCAAGTGCGCGCCTGTAAGATGGTGCAAAATACACACAAATATTCCATAGATTATGGCCCCCGGGACTTTTCTTTATTAGCAGAAATAAAATATTTTTCTTTTTAGCTTCACTTTAAATAGGACCTACCTACTAACATGACAGTTTCGACTGATCCTGTATGCATGTCTATACGTTATAATACTTTGAAAATAAAAAATAAGGTTAATGTGTGAACCATCAGAAATAATCCACTTTTTCAATAAAAAGGGCTTACTTTAACATTAGTTTAGACGGCAATTTCTCAAAGGATTTGACAGAGGGATGGCGTAGGATCAACGAGGGTTGGTGGGGGCAAGTCGAGAGTAACGGTACAGTACATCGTCCTGGGAGCTGCCCGAGATGCCGACTATTGGGACCGCAAGTCTCACTTTAGGGATCGTCACGGAAAGTTTGAGATAACCTGGCAAGAACTTTGAATAAAGACTATAGGTACTGGCATTTGCTTTTACAGTAATTTAAGAAAATCAATAATAGAAAAATAATTAATGAAGCTGTAAGACTCTTTTGTTTAAGATTAATAAAATGATGTTCACGTATTGTTAAAGTTGGTATTTTTAATTGAAGGATCTCAATTTAAGAGTAAAATACGTAACTGTAATATTACTAGTTTATACGTAGCAGTTCCAAGCGCAGAGTTAGCTAGCAGGCGAGGTATACGGCTCCCAAGGGAATCTGTCATGGGAGCGCATATTTCCCTGTCTGTACATTGCCGCTCCCCCCGGCCCACAATGCCTCCTGGGCATCAACCACCGTTCTTCCCCACCTCCAGTGGCGTCGATATCCTAAATTACATAGAAAACCAACTCATTTGCATCTTTTCTTTTATTTTTCTACGCATATTTAACAGAAGAAAATACATTTTAAATCTACCGTTAACAATAAAATAATTACGAAAAATTATTTATTAAAATTCTAGCTTTAATTTCTAAATTGCTTCAAATGTGAAATTGATAAAGATATTTAACATAACCACGTTCATATAATTATTAAAACATGAAACAAAAAAGAATAGAATTAGAATTTTTTTAAAAACCACGTGTTTATGCGCAAAGGATCTTCTTCAATATCAGCTTGATGACAACAATATCACGCATATATTTACCCAGTTTGGCAGGATTAGCCTGTTTCCTCCTAGACATATTAAAACTAATAATTTTAATCACTGTAAAATCCACGTATTTATCGTTTTAAATAATACCAAGTGTGTGCCCAGTTTAATAAACGATAACATTTCAGCGATTTCAGCGATAAATGAATATTAATAGAATAATTTGTAATACACACTTGGTTATCGTTGTAAGTTTATTCAAATTTAAAACCGCGTGTTTCAATTGTACTCAGTGAACGCGCTACGTCAGGACGAACATCCTGAAATACGACTGGACAACTCGCCAGTTTGGTTCGGAAAAGCGTGCGCATTGGCGACCCTTGGGAACAAACTGCGCGATGTTCAGTATTACTACGTAGGCACTCCGTTGAAAACTTAATTAAATGATCACACATGCTGTCGGTATATAAACTTTGAATTCTATTCTTTTTAATTTTCTGCTATGATTTCTTTGTGGGATTTTTTTTAAGCCGAAGATTAGAAAATTGTAGAAAACTTTTGTAGAAAAGTTGTTTACCACCCAAAGTGCATAAAATACGCTGTCCAAAAGGCACATAAAAAGTGATTATACAGTAATAAATAAATGTTAGTAGGTAATAATAATAAGGAACAGTAATATGCTAGATGTGCTAGTACTTGGGTATTCCTTTGACATTCTGAAGTAGATTGTGATTTAGCTAAAGAATATTTGTATATAAATAAGGCGACCTACTCCTTTAGGTAGTTTTGTACTCCTTTTTTCATGAACCGGAATTTAAAAGCCGTACTCCTTTGTACTCTTTTGTACTCCTTTGTACTCTTTTGTACTCCTTTAGATTCCAAAACTTGAAGTGTAAAAATAATCTGGCCAATGGAATTCAATCCATCCGTACACCTTTTGCACAAAAAAAAATAGTTGGTCACCTTAATATAAAGAAACCTAAGAGTTTGAACCTTATTTTTTCTCCCAGGCATTTGGAGGTAATGTATAATTTACCTGCAAACACCTACATCATAACAAGGCGACGAAGGAAAACTTACAATCTTACTGAAACAACACTAATAAGTGTACGTCGACCAAAAAATGAAAAATTCTCTTAAGAAGACCTTCAAATAAAATCATACTATAGAATTAATAGCATAAATAAATAATAATAAATAAATAAAAATTGAAGATTTAGCTCATCGATAATTGCTTTTATCAGAGAAAAAATAATTTAAAATAACTTTCTGAATCACAATTTAAACAAAATAGAAACTGATAAAAATATTTTCCAAAGGATATGATGCCGCAAACCGACTGCGCTGTTACGTGAAAACTAAAATGCAAGTAGGAAACGTGACAAAATCGCGTCGGCGCAGTAATTTATACCCAATGACTGAGGAAGCTAGATGTGACAAACGCTTAGAGATATAGGCTCAACCATATTAGCAAATTAGAAAAACCATAATTATGTAAAAATATAACTGAAAATTATCCCTGTTTATATCATAGCGGCTGGCATTCCATAGAAAAATGTTTTTCATTTTATAAAATTTGACAAAATTTCGAAACAAATGCACAGACATATTTTACTACATATTAAGGATAGAGTTCTAGAAATTAAGTGACTAAAAATAGGATGTCTGAGACAATATCAGACATCCTATTTTTAGACACAACAAGTTTGACCTGCATTGTACGCTCACCTCCGTAGATTAACGTTAAATTCTGGGCGAATAACCCGTCGTCAGTACAGCTGCTGACGACCGACGTTATTCGTCCAAAAACTTAGTCTACGGAGGTGAGCGTTCAATGTAGGTCAAGGTTGTTGTGTCAAATTATTTTGTCCACAGATGACTTTAAAGCTAACGTCTGGCCACTGACGGGACACGGTGTTAGTTGATGATTGTTCATTCACCTACAGATTCCTTATCCAAGATGGAGGACAACGCCTGATGTTACGGCGTTCACCGATAGGTGGAGTTGTGCATCAGTTTCATACGGTTTCGTATACTATTTTTAGTTACAAAACTTTAACTTTCTAAATTACCTTAAATTACTTTAATTGAATTTAAATATTAGATTAAAATTAATTGTTTGATGAAATAAATTATCTGTGAGTTGCGTAATACTATAAGAATGCTATCCAAGAGAGGATTGAATTGATAAATGTAGGTAGTAAGAAAAGAAAATTATAGTTAAAAATACAAACAGAAATACAAATATAGAATGATTCGCTAATGGTATTGTTATAATCACAATCGCTTTTAAAAACAATAATTTGACACTAAAAAATAATAATAGAAAGCATAATATAACGTAGCACAAGATCTGTTGCATCATCACAGGATCTCCCTTTTCAAGTTTTCAAATTTAGAGAATTAACATAATTTTCTCAAAGAAAATTTTAAGAAAAAAATATGTAGTATGTATTCATGACATTTTTTTAAAATCTTTAAATATAGAATTTATAAAAATGTAACGTAAAGTAACATTTCAATTACTTTTGGAAAACGTACTTTTCTCAGCCATAGAATAATTTTCAACAATTTTTAATAGATTATTCTCAGCAAGCGCCATCTAATAGTCAATAGCATAAGTATTAGATTCAATTTTTAAATGCAATTATATTGTCTTATACTGGTGGGCACAGCTGGTGGATTTCCAAGCTTAAATTGTCAAATATGTCATCTTTGTGGTTATAAAACTTAGAATATCAAATACAAACAACAGTAATGTTTGTAATTAAATTTTATTTGACATAAAACGTAATGGATGACGATAATGCACCTTCACCACCTCCACCAACAGAACCTCCACCTTTACTGCCACCCCCTTTACCAGCTGTGAGTTGTATTTATTTATTACTTTTGATTTTAAAGTACACATTCTAGAGACCACGTAAAATAAATCCTCAGCCTCCAATTCCAATTCCAGATGCAACATACGAAGTTGAAGGTGAAGACAACGATGATGAAATGTCACAACAAATGACTGCATCCTACAGTGAAATATCATTTAAGTCTGGATTAAGTCCAGACAATGGAGTCGTATTACCATTAAGCATAGATCAAAAAACTATAACAGATCACATAAAGCAACGTCCCATAACATTGTCATGTGACAAAACTAGTAAATTTTTAGGTCCTTTAACTTTAGAAGGAACTGTACATATTGAAGGCAATATGACACATTTTGTTGCTGAAGATTTAGAGTACAAAATTAAACTATCTAGTCCACAAGCAAAAAAAGGTGATACATCAATGTTACCTGGAAATACACATGCTTCTACATCAGATATATTATACAAACAACTTTTAGTACCTCAAGTTGGACAAATTGATGTAGGATTACTGCATGATCTTGAATGTGAAGCACAACATTTAGCTACATCTGTAGATAATCTTACTGAAAATTTATGTGGGATTTTACATTATGTAAGTTATATGCATAACTGACCATTCTTGAAAAACGGACAACTATTTTAAGAATTTGAGGTCTGTCTTTAGGTTGTAAACCATCCAGAGCATTCCTAGTTAAAATGCTATTTTTTAATTTCACAAATTCAAAAGTTAAATTTTATTTATATAATTTTAGATGTCATCACTTACAGCTGATAATGTTGATGTTTATAAAAATGCAGTTTCTAAAATGTCTGATGATATGGATTCAAACATAAAGGTAATCATTTCATTAATATGTTTGTTATATTAATTTTTAAATATTTTCTAGAGTATGTATACTATGATGGCAAAAGCAGAAGAAGTAACACAAGCAATGAAGTCAGTACAAGCTCATTCATTAAGAATGTATCCTTTATTTTTTAACTTTGTTCCAAAATGTTTGAAATCAATTTTTCTTAATTTTATTATAGAAAAGATATAAAACGTCTAGTTGACTTATTCGAAACTTATGTGTAAATTTAAAGAAATAATTTTAACCATATTTATATTTATGTATGTTATCGTGTCGTTTTATTAATTAAGTTTTAAATATATTGGTCAAAACCGATATTGTTTTATTACGTCCTAATTGGAATATTTCGTTGTTGTTTTTGTGCTGCCATCTGTGTTCAGATGTAACAGTGACAACAGACATCTTTAATGTCTTGTTTATCATTACAGGAACTCTATTCATCATTACAGGAAAGTGTATTCGTCATTACAGAAAACTGTATTAGTAAATTTCGTCTGTATAGTGGTGACGATTAGTTTGATTACACAAAATAATTTTATATAAATAAAAAATTATAAAATATTCTAAATAAGTAATCAAAATATTACTAATGAAATATTTGTATAGCAAATATTAAAAAAATCAATATTCTTCATAATGTATATTTAAGATAATATTTACTAAAATGATTCAAAGACTAGTAACTTCGTTATGATAAAGTTGAACTTAACCATAACAACAATTTCTATCGTGCTTTCATTCCATTTTAAAAGTCAATATGAACGCAAACTTTAATCATTTGAAGTTGTGATAACGAGTTGAAAAAATATAGCTTTAGGTGTGGTATGTACGTCACTAGCATTTAGAATTTCTTATATTGAAAACGATCGCCTTCGGGCTTGAATAACTGTCCAAATAAAAAATATCCTTCTTTTTGCCAATTTCCTTTTCACGAATAAAATCACAGGTTACAGCTGACTGCCACCCCATTTCTTTTCATTGTTCTTTTATGTTTGTTTCTATTTATAATTTTAAAAACTCCTAGAACGAATTGAAGTAATTTTTATTCTTTAAAATTCTCTTGATAACGAAATATTTTCCCTTAAATATTTTCATTATTTCTGAGTAATTCTTTATACGTATAAAAATTCTTGGTCAACCAAGAAAATAAACAATTTCAAGTTTATTGATTTATTCGTATCCATATTTAGATACAGCAATAAAAAAGCAGTAATTTACGTAAAAGTACTGTTTTCTTTCAAACATCAATAGAAATAAATATTTTGACAGTGTTGTATTTATTACATTTGATGTATTTTATTGGTTAGACGCTCAAGAATAAAAGGATATAAGTATATTATTATTATTATTATTATTAATATTATCTGTTATTCAGAATTTTATAAATAGTTTGTAAATATGTTGTATAATATACATTATTTCCAATGCATTCACGATAGCATTGCATAACAAAGACTTTCATATGGATTTAAATCCAGAGATCTAGTTTCATGTACATTTTCTTCAATATTATAATTATCTGTCTGTTGTACCTACATGTGGATCAGGCAGTACACTATTTGATTTTACACACTTGAGACTACATCGTTTGATTGTTTGTTTGATGTACTTGCTTTGATGTATGAATATTGACCCATTTGTTTTATTACGTTTTAAATCTAAACCACAGATATATATTTCGCTGATTCAAAAATTTTCTTCAGATCTGGGAAAAGAATCTCATTTTTTCTTTTAGAAAATTGTCGAATTTATTGTTTTAATAACGTGACACTTGATTTAGTCCATAAGGAATTTTTCAAATATACATAATGAATTTTTTAATCTTGGTTCCAATACGGAATGTCATATTTTTTCTTCAAGATTATAGAAATACAGTTTTAGTGTTTAATTTTCATATTTTTTACTGCTTTGCTTTGCTTTGCTCTTTACTGCTATTGCAACATATAATAATATAATAATTATATAATAATATAATTATAAATTCTATAATGAACAACAAAGACGATTGTTGAGTTCTTATTAATAGGTAACAACATCAAAAACCAACAAAGTTTTATTAGAAAAATGCTTTTGTTTTTTTTTTTTTGGAAACTAGAAAATTCCAAAAAGTAAACATCACAAACTTGTCAATAAGACACACAAAGTCTGAGTTTTTCAATAAATCAGTGAATAAAATTTTACGTTAATTTTATTATGTTTGTTTGCTACAATAAAGTAATAAATTAATTTTTTTAATTATGTTGTTGTATTGTAATAATAATTACGAAGTCATAAATGACTGGGATTGTAAGTTCGTAAATGTGAAGGGTTGAGAAAGTTTTCAAATTAGGGCAGAAAGTGGTGTCTTTAACCCCTTTTATATTAAGCCGCATAATATAAATAGTCTGTATCATTCAAATATTGACTTGTGATAAAGTTTGGCTACTGTAGAATTTATCTGCGTTTATCATCATCAAACGATTAAAAGGAGAAATAACTCGTTGTAATGCCGGAAACAACAGTCGCATAAATACGAAATGATGACAATTAATCATTTTAAGTTTGATAAAAAGCTACAACGTGCTTTTAGTTTTGAAAGTTTCGAATGATGTAATTTATTACTCTGTTATCTGAGTTCTTATCGTTAATGACTAATTGTTGTTCTTTAAAGTGAAACAATTACCCTTTTGTTTAACAACGACAAAGTTGTTTAATTTTTTATAAAACGCAAGAATGCGCAATTCCATGATTTTATATCCTCTTACATTCCATTAATGGGCTTAGTCCCCTCTTTGTTTACATGTTGTCACGAAACTATACGCTTGCCTACCACATAGTCTACTGCGATTTATAACTCAGTCTCTTCTCATAGTCAAAGAGTTAACTGTAATTTATGGTTTCTTTGTTATTATATGTACAGTCGTTTTGGATAACTGATTAAATATTGTGAATACAAATGCTTACATTTAGCATTGTAGATGCAAACCCCTAAATCATATTTTGTATTACGTCACGTGTGGGGGTTAACGAATCCATGCAAAATTATGGTTCCCACATACATCAACTATAATTCATTTTTCGATAATTGTCGTATACAGTAACAAACTAAATGATTTTATTTTATGATCATGACTAATAAATCCACACGCCATATAATAGTACTAATGTCCACAAAACATTAATATTTTGTTATCGATTGAAAGACCAAACAATGAATTAAATTGCTTTCTTTAGCAACAAAATTACATCCAATCCATTAGTCAACTCTACCGACAAAGATTAACGGGGAGTAGATCTTTATCAGATATTCTCTCTGAAATACTTTCACAACATTTCTAAGAACTGTTGCAGGAACGTATAAACAAATACGGTATAATAGATTTTCTGCTAATTAATTTACATCAAAAATATTCATTGCATGTGATATTCAAATAAATTTTCAAATTAAATTAAATAACGTTTGATATGAAAGCTACTTAAATAGTTTAAAAATTATATGTATTCGAATTGTGCAATTTAATTAAATCATTTTGTATTTGTCCTGAATAATATAAACATGTTACGCCACTGATTATATCCGCGACGTTGGCAAATAATAAGATAAATGAAATAATCACACGTTTTCACCATAAAATAAAATTTACATATCTTTATGTGGCAGAAATGTAATTTGCAATGTTATCATTTCAAAACACAAAATACACTAACATTTGATAATTCTGATGAATATGAATTGCACCATGCTGGTTGCATGTTTTTATGCACGATGTAGGCGGGAAAGTTGCATTTTATAACCGCTTTAAATACACAAGAAATTATACCAGTTAAAGCGAAGTCTGATTTAAAAAAGAAATGAAATATTTTCAAATTTTCACGTAAATTATTTATTTTATTAAAATTTGAAGCATAAAAATCCATCCACTATATTTACTCGAACTTGCAATGAAATGAATGAACAAACATTGGATGAGGGAAAGAATTTATGAAATGTAGTTTTTACAACAGAAACTGGAATTCAAAGGAATTGAAGAGTGTAAGGTAAAATAAATGGGAAAGAACATGAGAAGATGCATGAATGAATAAATTTAATGGATAAGAAGTGTTGCGAAAAATGAATGGCAAGAAAATAAGAAGAAATATGTTCACTGTTGACGCTTTACTTAAATGCTTATCTTTGAAAAATAGCTATCTGACAATCGACGAAAAAAAGTTTTATTAATTAAGCATATTCTCACTAATTTTGCTAATTAATTAATTAACTTATTATAAATGAAAGCTGTATATTCTACGTGTGAATGTGGCCATTTATTAGTCATATTTTGTGTATAGATTGTAAGTGAAGGGGTGACGTATACATGCCTCAATGAAGTGCAAATTGTGGTAATGAAGAGTATAATTTTCCTGTAACTTCCGTGATTAAATGACGGTGCCAGTGTGTCGTGTAAAGTGGGGAGGGTATTGAAGCGTATATCATGATGACCACCGATTTACGCTACACATATCATACACATTATTGAACGTCATTGTGCAATCAGTAATGGGTAATGGGTAATGGAAAAACATCACCGCTAGTAACCCCTTGGACGCCTCCACCAAAACAAGATTTCATGCACAGATTACGACCTATCATCGATAAATAGTGGAAAAGATAGAAAATGTACTTTAATATATAGACCAGACCGACAATAATTCTCGTTAGGCAATGAGTGCAGAAAATTATATTATAAATATGTGTACATAATTAAATTACAAATTAAACCAAACGATATATTCATTATTTTTGTGTCCATAACAGTCAACTTCTCAAATGTGATTATCTGATTATATCATTTACATACATTAAACGTACCGAAACTCTGAGATATTCACGAAATTAACTTTCTCAACTTCCTGGTAACATTAGTTAGAAATTAACGTGAGGAATAAGCTTTGTCGAAGTATCCATTCAAAAATAAATTCAAATTTGAATATCAAACTATTCAACTCACAAGCCCTGTGTGAGAAAAAATACTTTTTTCAAGTTCATTTTAATTTTGAGTTTCAACTACGTCAACAGAGTCAAAGATAAATAAGAAAAAACTCTAAATAGCACACATTATTATAATAAACAACAAAAATGAATATTAGTGTTAACAAAATTAAATTATGTAGAAAATTATTGATATTTAAATTTACTCAAGATCATCTACTCCCTTATATTTTATCTTTAAAAATTAAATTTCCTCATGTTGTATAGCACATTGTGTCAAAATGTTTGAATTTTTTTTAACTGGAAATCATTTCTATCCAAAAGAAATGTTACGACGGACGGGAGATTCTTTTGAATTTTTGCTTAAATTAGTTTACGTATCAGAGGTTATGGAAGGACGCGCCTTTTTCAACAAATCAAAGCTATCAAATTTATAAAAGTATAAGAAAACTGATGATTATTATCTCTTGTAGAAGCTAGTAAGGCATGAATGTGAAGTCATTAGAGCGCAACACAATACAAGGTTTCCTACTTACAAAAGAATTCAGGAAGTAAAGAAATGTGTTTTCCTATCCGTGAAGCTATTAAAGCAAATGAGAAGATATTTAAATAATTTACAGTCTTTTGTTTCCACAAGCAATTTCCGTTTTTCGATAGGTTTTTTTCTGTAAATTCATAGTTACTAAACGAAAATTTTCTGTAGATAGTAGTTTCCTCATTGTTTTATTCCAGTTCTTATTCACTAAGTAATGGTGTTGAATTTGATGCTTGACATCAGCATCAACAAACCACAAATTTATGGCAGCTTTTTTGTTTTATTTTTTTACGAAGATAATCCAAAATTTATAGAGTATAGAAAGGTGTGGTATGAAAATTTTCTTTTATAACATTTTATGATGAATTTAGCGAATTTGTTTATTATTGTCATTTAAAATTTTGTTATAAAATTTACAAAATTTATTTTAATAGATTGTTTAGGAACGTCACTGATGTAAATAATTCAAGATAAATGAGATTTGTGCTCGTGCTTATCCAATTATACTATTTGTTTAGTTATCTAAATAAAGTTGCCGCAAACCTTTTTATGTTCAGAATAATTTCAACATTTTGTGTTACATTCACATTAAACATTTGAAAGATTAAATGTCAAAATGCAGCTGGTATAAATTTTGATAACAAATAATGATTGATGCTTTTCCAGTATCTATATCCAATAGTTCGAAAAGTAAATAAAGAACGTAATCTTCTGTAAGTAACATAAATTTAAACATTTAAAAAAAAATCCGTAAAGATTTCAAATTAACAAAATTAGTATTTCGCTTTTCACGCAGATTTTCACGAACGAGTGGCTCAGTTAATTGCGTTTGAAATAAAAGCAAATCGAAATTGAGGCTTCAACTCATAATAATATAAGGGATTTAGAATACCTAATTATGGAATTGGAAAATCTAAACATGTATAAATTGTATTAGTTTATTGTATTAGTTGCAATTTTGTTACAGTTACAACAGAATTAAAATATATGTTACTGAAATATAATTAAAAATAACTAATCATAAATCTTAGTTAAAATATTAAAAACGAAATTATGCAAATAAATTAAATTAAAAGATTTATAATGAACGTTATAAACGAGTGTTAAGCGATTAAAAACTGATTTATAAGACTTGAGGGTGTGAGGTATGTATATGTAGATTGTCAACTCAGTACCATTCCACGCAACCACTAAAGCGGTTAGATAAAATGTGACATTTACACCTTTGTCATTCGTAACCATAAATCATAGAGTTTATGCCAGAAAATAACGAAACCTTGTTTATATTTCATTCGTATTTGAATCATAAAAACAAAGTCGTAGACCGGGTCAATGGTAATCATTTTGTCTTTGCACAAGAATTAGACGTTGATTTATCATACCATCACACGTGCAGATATTTGATAAAGCTTATTCTTTCGTGCGAACTCAATAAATAATTTATACTTAAATACAGGGTAAAATTTAAAAATATATAGGAAATTAAATTAGCAATATATTTCATTGTATTTATTGTTATTGTTATTATTATTATTATTTTAATTAGACTGAATTTTCTTATTATGATGTTTATTTTCTTTTCTTTTATTACTCTTGAAAATTTTTAAAAATAAATAGTCACTTTTTGGAATGATATCATTAAGCAACATAATGAAGACAGGGTCGTGATAAGCAACAACGAAGATCGTCATCTAAACAAAAATTTAAGAGAAACATTTAACAGGAAAAAAAAGGAAAAACATAAAAATAAAATTTCTAAAATCTTAAACGTCGAGTAAACAAGTTATTAGTACAAGAAAGTGAATTTTATGTTACTTAATAAATAAATATATTAACAATTAAATTCTAAAATTAGTAATCTATGCGGCGAAACTCTGAAGTAATGGAATGTTAAAATTAATGGAATTTCGTTGATTAAAGCCCTACCGTTTACTCCGCAAGAAAATTAAGATTATCCACAAATAAATGGGTACACAGGTTGTCAAATAATGATTTCCGTTAAATTAGTGTAAGATTGCGTGGTTATATACGAAGATTAATGATGCAATGGGTGAGACATGGTTTAGATTAAATTGCCATTTTATATAAACTTAACGGCTACAGTTTCATAGCACATCTGTAGTAAAAGACATTGCACTTATTACGGTATAACATTATATAGTACTTCATTCAAGGGTTCAACGTCGTAAAATGACGCTAGGATGTTTTACCACAGACTGCAATTTTGAGACCATATTCTGTTTACATAAAGTTTTTGAGTTTTAATTAAAATTTTACTGAATGGTTCTTATTATTTTATACAATAAATTACATGAATTAACAATTCATTTTTTAATAAGAATAAAAGTCACTGCTACTTTATGAAGGAATAAATTAGTCAACATTGCCATAAATCAAATTTTGCAAAATTGACATAAAATTTAAAAACTTTATCGATAAATTTCACAAACGAACTGTTTCACTGATTACATCTGGTTTAAATAATAAAAGTGGAAGTTTCGAAAATCTCTCGCATTTATCATTAATGAAATTATCTAATTGCTTCAATGTTATAGTGAGATCATTCGACCTACATCTTTTTAAGTTTAGTAATGGCTTGAAGAAATATGATACATAAAATAGTTTATTCAGGGACATTATTTTAAAATTACGTTTTCAATGTTGTCTTGCCAATCTTGTCTATAAACCATATAATATTATTTATATTAAATCAAAAATAACAAACATACTTAAGTTATTAGAATTTTTTTAAATAAGTTATCGAAAATTAAATAGATAAGTATATACAGAGGTGTCAATTTAACAGATAATTTTTATAAAAAAATATCTTAGTTTATGGGGTAAAATGCCCTTATGGGCTTTTTCGCCTTATTAATTAAATAAAAATGATATTTCGTAAAATTTTATAATTCAAAAAATTATATTTTAAACATTAAGTTTTGATTAAATTCTCATTTATTTAATGTTTCAAAATATGAAGTTCTTATTAAAATAAAACAGTAATTCTATGCGAAGATTGAACAAAATTTCATAATCTGAAAACTTAAAACGAGCAGAAAATTATATAGACACAAACATAAAATTTGTAATCGTTTAAATATTTAATTATAAACGAGAGTCTAGTTATTCATTTGTTTCATATAAATATTTAATCTACTAGAGATTAAATTCATTGGAGTATAAAATAATTTGAAAAGCATTTCGTAAAATCCTTGTAGGAAAGTTGTTATTTGTTTGCTAGGTATTTAACAACTGTCACGCCGGATAAAAGCTACGATAGAAAATAAATCTGAATTCATTGTAAGTTGCAAAACCAACCCATTCATATAGAAATATGAACAAAAAAGTCGGTATCTCAATTTGCACAAGCGTATAGAAACAAGAACTCCATTAACCAAAGTGATGCCTGTACATCGAGATCAAATGTCTTCGTTTTAATGCTGCTCACACTACGTTTTTACATATTAAAAACATAAGAACGATGAAACATATAAAACCGCAAAATATTTTTAAACATCAGAAATTATTTTTCTAGACTTTTTCAATACAAAAATTCATTTAAACGAACATATTTAATTAATTTTTTTTGTGCAAAAACATTAAATAAGAAAAAATATTAAAAGCTCGTGCTAACAATTCATCAGGGCGGCATACTTAGTTTGTAAATCGTCAAGTGATGTTGGCTTGTTAATTAACGCCACCATTATATTGATCTGATTTATATGCAAAGAAAAAACTTCATTAAATAATGTTTTTATCTACTAACAAAATACATAAACGTAAAACAACAATAAATAAATTTATATTATATAAATTAATTTAATCAATTTAATAATTGACAATTTTTTAATTACTATAATCACTATAATGATTTTTTGTTAACATTCAAGGAAAATATATTAAACTAAAAAAATATGCAAATGCGTTTTTCTTAAAGTAACAATTTGCACAAATTAAATATATTAGCGATTTTATTCATATTTATTATTAAAAGTAATAGTTTTAACAAAAATAGTCACTGTATTTAAAGTAGTACATTAGGAATTGAACGTGAAATGAATACCAATCAGTTTTAACTGGATGTGCTTAAAATCGAACATAGCACGCTCTTTAGCCTGCTTTGCATATATTTAAGATGTGTTTAGGCAACGGAATATGACGTTTATGAAATTTTCGCCTTAAGTAATCCAGAAATACAATCAACGTTCATAGTAACTTGAAAGTTATGATTAAATTGGTATTAACTTGCTTAAGTTATTTAAGAATAGATAATATATTTTTTATTTTTTTCGATTATAATTATAAAATAAATAAACAATCAAATATTTAAGAGAAATTTTTGCCATACGAAAACACAAAGGTCGTTGACGTTTACGAAACTGGATAGACTTTATTTTCGTAATGTTTACACTATTCACTTAATTTAAGAAAAATTTACTTTGGTATCAAATGGTGGAAACTCGATGATGGAATTCGAAACCTACTAAAATGGTAGTAAAAAAAATATGCATGCTCATAAATCGAAAACATATGCATCTTGATGTTTAATAGGGGAGATTATTGAAAGTTTTGAACTACATCCGAAAAGGGAGTCCAAAAATAGCTCTTAGTAGGGTTAGAACACTATCTGACAAAATAAATGATTCTTACGACTGTAGGTAATTTTAAACTTAATGTATTTCTTTTACATCACATTATAAATCAATCAACAGACAATTTTACGTTTTAATAAAAAAATATATACATAACGAAAAAAGTCAACTTTAAAAGTTACATATAGTTTTATTATATGTATTTATCTTTTCATTCTTAAGCAAGCAAGTAATTTGTGTAATATATTTATTTAGTAATAAACAAGATTTTTATTAATTACTTGCTCAAGAATAAAAAGATAAGTATAATTTCAATATTTTTTTCCCTTGAATCCATCTCATTATTTAACCAATTTCGAAGAACTCAACTGGACTGAGAGGTAAGGATTTGGAATGTGAAGCATGTATATAATATAACGTTTCGTAATAAAATTTCTTTTAATTAATTTTTAAAACGAAATAAAATTTATTCTGCGTTTCGTTTTTATGTTTCAAAGCATTTAAATTAAAACACAGACTTGTTTATGACCAATTAAGTTTGTATCTTTGTTTTGAAAAGCATCTTATTTTTCTAAGTGCACTTGTAAGTGCAGATTTAGAACTGTTTTATTGTATTACTGAAAAATACGAACTCTCTATTTAACAATATTTAATGTAAATACGGACGCTCTGTATTTCATTCCCCATTGAGCAAACAATACCACAACAGAAGTTTCGTTCGCTTATTTCCACTTGCTTTATTTTCTAATAACATCGGATTTATACAAATTAAATGAAAGGACGTAATAAAGATTATTACTTCGAACGTTTTGTTTTCTTTTAGAATATAAAATCAGAATGTGTTTCATATTTCCACCCTTTGTCATACATTTATTGACAATAATACAGATATTTTAACACATTTTTATTAAATAAAAATTTGCGATAAACTGATAAAATTCATGGTGGTCTCAGGAAACGAAAGAAAAGAATATCGATACTGGAATACGATCTAAAGGGAGATAAATAAGAAGATAAACCAAAAACATATATTTTGGAAAAGAAACATGCAAAAAATCAAAAAATGAAGATAGCAACAAGAAAAGAAATGAAAAGGCTGAGAGCTTGGAATATAAGAGGACTAACAGGAAAGACACCAAAAATAATGAAATTTCTCTAAATGAAGGAATATTTAGTCAGAAGAAAACTAAAAGGTATAAACTAAACAAAAATGAAATACAAATAGGTACATGGTATGGTGAAGTGATAAATGAAGAAGGATCAACAATTAAATTAAAATTATTTTACAGTCTGATTCAATTATCTATTTAGCGCATAAAATAAATTGGTATTTAAAAATTTTATTTGTTAATTATTTGTTATAAAACGCATCTGCAAATGAAATGATTGAAAATATGTATTCGTGTTTCAACAAATAGTAGATGTTGCAATTATCATGCAACAAAGTGTATAATCTAATAAAAGAACCGATTTATTAAATTCCTGAAGATATGTACGTTGAAATGGAATGGTAACTTAAACCAATAATAACTTCAATTGGCGAGAGTTAATTTGAATGCAAAGTATCGTCTGAGCCGTACAAGAGACGTAATAGGATCAATTAAAATCCTTTCCTGGAGAGCTTGTCCAGCCGCATGAACGCTTTGCCCTATTACCGACGTCGATTACTTGTCTACTCTAATTATTCTGCTCATGAGGTCCACTGATCCTGCTAAATTACGAACACCCAAAACAAAGGACATGCTGAAACTTAAATTTCCTTTGCAAAATCATTTCATCAATTTTCATCTATAGACACTTTTTTTAATCATATTTCTCTGAATCAGTTTCAAATTTTAATAAAATAAACATTGATAAGACATTTTAAATGTCATTAAATCATTAAATATAAATAACATCTCATTTTGAAATGACACGATACATAGAACACCCCACTTGAGTTAGTTTGTCATTTTAACAGAATTCTTTTTGTCGGTGTTACTAATCTACCAGAAAGTCCAGCTGTTGATGTTCAAACGCTAGTATATCACAAATTGAAATGGTGATTTACTAACATTGTAAATAAAGAGGCATACATCACACATATCTATCAGTAGATCATTATTTCTGTGTTTAAGTAAATAAATCTTTAAATTTTACACCCGTTTCATGTAAACATCGTCGTTAAATAGATTGAAATTAGGTATGTTATTCGTATGTTTTTAATAAATTAAAAACCAACTCATTAAATAAACTAAATTTCCCTCTAAAAAAAATATTGACAAACGATGTAATAAAATACACAATTTTAATCGTTAATATTGAACATACATAAAAAGTTGCATCGAATCTTTATATGAACACAAATAATAATAATAATAATAATAATTATTATTATTATTATTTATAATAATTACCATTATTATTAATATAAATAAATAATAGTATTTATTGTTATTATTATTACTATTAACAACTTTTTAAACATGTGGTTATATTTTTAGGTCACGAATGTATCCTTTGTTATTTTCCAATTCTATTTTATTTCAATTAGTTATTTGTCCTCATTATATATTCCTGTAACAAACCAACTAAATTTGTAATTGATTACAAAGCTAATAAAACAATTATGTTTTAATTAGAAAAAATACAAATTAACTAAATAAAAAATCAATACTCGACACCACTCCTACTTTATATACATACTTTATACGCCTTGGTGTGGTTATACTGAGGTTGTTTATACTCATTTAGGGCATCGAATTTCATGTATTCATAACTTAATTAGGTTGGAAACGGCTTTTAATTAATATATTTTTTTGATCACTTTCCCGGTCTATAAATAAGTTACATTTTTAACATGATTCATAAAAACAATGTAAATTAATTGTTTTATGTTTTTTATTATTATTGATTTGATCTAATTATGTATTATTTAAACCAACAATTTCAAATTTTCTCAAATTTTTGTAATAATTAATATGGAGAACAAAATATTAGAAATATAGGTGTTAAGAAAAGTTGGAAAGGGGATCGATATGCAAGGACGGAAACAAATTTTTATTGATTTTTCATATTTCAAAATTACTAATATTTTGATTTAATAAAATACTAAGTTTATTAATTGTAAGTAAAACTAATCTTTAAAGGTTTATTCATCGTCTTTAAGCTATGTAGAATTATTCGTCTTAATGAATTGTAGCAAATTTAACAAGCACTTTGCTCGCGTCACAAGTACCTGTTACATTAACATTTACAATTTACATTTACCATTTACATACAAACAAGTACGATTTTATCAGGTTTGTTGCGTTCACCAGGCACTCAACAATTCCATATTATTCTCAATATTGAAAAACGTGGAAAAACAAACACGTTCACAAATACTAATTGGTGTTAAATAAACGTTTGCTTATAAATTGGAATGATTTTTAAATTTGCTCTTAACAATCATTGTTACCCATTTAGCAGAGCTGGAGCAGGATTTTATAATAAAGGCGATTTAGTATTGAATGTAAGAATATTTAAGAAACTGAGAAGAACTGTTTTAAAATTTTTAATTATGAAGAAGAAAAGAAGGTTGAAAAACAATTAAAGGAATAATTAAAATAATAGAATAAAATAGAATAAAATAGAATAAAATAGAATAAAATAGAATAAAATAGAATAAAATAGAATAAAATAGAATAAAATAGAATAAAATAGAATAAAATAGAA
>JAFFZR010019444.1:24760-36532 GCA_018397195.1 Lethrus apterus | reverse complement strand
GTTTGATCAAAGTAGGTAGATCTTTCTGAAATTTTGTATAGGGCCACAATTTCTTATTATGAACGACTTTTCTTAGTAAAAGTTTGCCGTATCATGGATTAGTTGGATTAATTTGTTCATTTCATTGATCATTCTATTAAAATTGTAAGGCCGTTTTTCTTGATTTTTTCTTATGCAACCTATTTAAAATTGTATACCGTTGAATACAGAATTAAAAATCATAAGGAAATAACAAATAAAAAATATAGGTTGCCATTTAAAAAAAATGGCGATGACGTCATAACAAATAAATGAAGGTGTTTAATAAAAAATTTTTTTCGCCAAGTTGTAGCTAAGACTGTCCCATTTAATAATATACATGGTTTGTTGGTGATTATATCACAATTGAAGTCGCTAGAGTCTCGGGCCTGTTTTGTAGAACGGACTGTATACCTACACATTATAAAATTTAAAAAATTAGAAGAAGTAAATTTTGGACTTTGGATTTTGTACTCTTTGGACTACGTAGCCATTAAACAATTGCTATCGTACGCATGTATTGAAACAATTGCTGGTGGTACATCAATTAGGTTTATGACAAAACAAATTTACACACAAATTCCATTTACAGACAATACTAATATGTTGGCAAAACACATCCAGCACAAGGACACCTGAACCTAACTCCAATGCTACTGAAGAACCTCCAACAGGATATTACGCTTTTGTGGAATCGCCAAATGCGGAACCTCCCAGAGTACGGCCACCACCTTACACTTACACACCAATCGAATGCAGAGAAGATGGAGATAAATTACCGCAAATGTCACCGAACAATTTATGTGGAGACTTAAATAAAGGTACAATACCGAGGAATCCCATGGGTCAGAACGTTCTCGGTACACCATATCCATTGTAAGTATTTATTTGCGATAAATGGTAATAAGTAAAAATTCATTTTGAATAGTGAGATTATTTTACCTTACCTGTTAGGTTTAAAACATAATACACAATTTATAAATTAATATAAGAATTCCAATCACACATCAATGATCCAATAATTCTTCATTCCAGTGAGTTAATTCGAAATATGACCCTGAAATATTTGAGCAGAACATTACCAATTTTGAAGGCAGATGGAACATTACCCAAAGTTGCACACTTGCAACAGGACGATCTCATCTCACAAAACACGTAAGTTGCCTTTAATATTAGATTTTTCAAAAATTTAATAAAGCTTTAGATCACAGATACTAGATGAACTCTACAAGTCTGTAATTTAATTTGTGGATCTTTATGGATAAAATGAATGTGCTTATAAATGTAACAATGATTAGATAATGTATATAACAAATTTTACCTTTGGAAATAAAAAATATTTATTATTTATAACATTATTAATAAAATTAGCAACATTAAAAATAATCAGTAAATAAAATAAACAATTATTTCAGGATAACTCCTTATCAGAACAATGATCGTGTCAAACGAAACGATCTAGAGACCAACGAGAAAACATCACCAACGACGACCGATAAGACTAACACCGAGCACAACACAAAACCAGGTTCACCAAGACAAGCTCGGAAATTCTGCGATCAAGGTGGAGTCTTTTGCATGTTATACAAGGCCATAAATGGTGACTCACCATCACAGTCTTCATCTCAATTACCGATCGAAAGAAGAGATGAAGTTTCAGCCTCTCCACCAAGATACGAAGGACCACCAACACCATGTCCAGCTAAAGTAGAATACGCTACGCCTGTTTTCGCGAAAAACTATCAAGGTCTTTGGCGATACGTCGTTCAGATCCCCTATGAAGGCTATTTCACACAAACAATTGAAGTGACAAGGTGATATTATTTATACTCGCGTATCTCCCATGTGATAACTAATGTGAAATTTTCAGGTGTTTACAATCCAGGTGTCATTATTTGGAAGGAGGTTGTTTATCATCGCCTCGTTGGTCCAGTTTACTAGTGGCGGAAATTTACTACCCTGATACAGTTCTGACCAACAATGACCTTGGAAATCCACAAAGAAGTCCAGTTACAGGTGCACAGCCACCATCAGTTCAAGACTTTCAGGTATTTATACACTAATTCTTCATATCATTTTTTTTATAAACTTTTGGTTATTGTTGTAGAATTACCAACAATATTTACATAAACGAGCTGGGCTGCAGGCTGCACCTGTAGATTCATCAACTACTCAAAGACCAATGCATTGTGATGGAATAGATAATTTAGGATGTTTTCAAGTTCGATTGTATTACGACTGGTTTTTGATTCCTGGTTCGTGTAAATGCTGGAGACCAGACTACTTTAACAAGTATGTCCGCAGAAAAACCAATTCACCAGATCTTTAATGATATAATTGATAGTTTTTTCCAAACTAGTAAGACTGTATTTTTATTTACCATTGTTAGTTCGTTCTTCAACTGTAAATTTTATAAGTTTTCAGTATTAGTTTTAATGGACAGGATCTGGTTGATGTGTAATTCCACAACAGTACAATCAAAATAAACAGACAGCTTTAAAATGATTTTGTTGGAATTTGTAAAACACCGTAATTTGAACTCAAATTATGTTGTTTTATTCTCGGGAAGAGGTTATGGTATTATTTATTCTTCTCACATCATTATTTTGTATAGTTTTGGAGGCAATAAATTTATTATTTTTTAATGAAGTACTTTAATTCACTTTAAAAATTAACAATGAACAAATATTAGATACATCCAGATTAAACAATATATAAAATTCATTGAATGTGAAGAGAAAAGAACATTATAAATATTTGAGTACATTTATTAAGTAAACATTTTAATATATTTAAAGAATTTTATCTATTTTCATAAAAATCACATGATACTTTTCTTGACGGTAGTCTAAAAGCAAGCAAAACCATCGATTAAAACATTCTAAAAATAATATTATATACTGACCTGCAATTCATCAATTTCTGTGTCCCAGTTTTGCAGCCCTATTTTTTTTACAGATTCTCTCATAAGGTTAACAACTTTTAGAGCATTTTTCTGGAATGTATCTAGTACATATGCGTGAGAAACTTTTTCACCACAATCCCTCCAACAATCATAATCTGTTGATAACGCTATAGTTGCATAGAGAAGACCTGCTTCCTTGGCTAATATAAGCTGGAATTTTTTTTTTTTTAATAAAATGCATAGTTTTAATCTAAAGGCTTACTTCTGGAACAGCAGTCATATTAACCAGATCACCTCCCCATGCCATGTACATTTTACTCTCAGACTTGCTGGAAAATCTCGGTCCTTCTATTACAACAACAGTACCTTCTTTATGAACATGTAAACCCATTTCATCAGCAGTGTTTATTACTAATTGTCTTAAAGCTTCTGAATAGGCAGGCTCCATTGGTAAATGTAGTATACCTGATGGAGATCCTGGTTGTCCATCGTAAAAAGTTTGTTTTCTTCCGTAAGTTCTAAAAATAAAATGAATAATCAAGTTATCTAACAATAAAATGTAATATAAAAGAGATGTAGGTGAAAAAGGAACTTACGAAGGACAGTTAAATAGGGTACATTGGCATATTTGAAGTAAAGAAAATGAAAAATCACTTTTCTTTGCTTTCAAAATCAATTCATAAATTCTTGTTTTATCATATTCACGTGATAACTGCGCCGTTATTGTAATATATATGTACAGCATATACAACAATTGGATTGTTGATCAGATATATGGCAAAAACAAATTTTAATTAGGTACATCATAAAAATTCAAGCAGTTTTTGATTTAGTTTATTACGTAGTTACATTTTTAAAAAATTTCTATTTTCCTATTTTTATGTTCCTGTGGTTTATCAATGCATATTCCTTGATTCACAAAATCGCCTTTAGTTTTAAAACTTATAGACCTCATTGCTGCAACTGACAACTGAATACACAACCTGTAATAACAAATTATTAGATGAATTAATTATTACTAGATGAATACATTTACTGCATGATCGAAAAAGAAAATATTTCAGAAGAGGCTACGAATATGCATTAAACAGTTGTGAATATATAGACATGGTTTACTCTGGATAATTTTTTTTGTTTTGATAGCACATTGTAGTACTTGTGATTTATATTCATGGACCCAGTTAACACAATAATATTTACCAAAAGATATGGACTGTCAATTGTTCTCGCAAATTTATTTCTTTGTACAACCACAAGCTTTCTTGTCTTGTCCCAACAATTTCTGAAATTACATTATAAGATTTTAAGCAAAATAATATAACAGCAACTAACTTTCAGTTCATTCATTTCTTTATCCCAACTACGAGCTGAAATTTTAGGAGCAACAGCCGATATAAGTTTAAGCAGTTTTTCGGTATTTTCTTCATAAACGGCGTCCTCCTTGTCGTGAGTTACTGGATCCTCACCTTCCTTCCAGGTATCATAATTTGTTGCCATCGCTATTGATGCATAAAGAAGACCAGCTTCTTTGGCTAAAGTTGCCTACAAAAATCATTAAAAAAATTGAATATTAGAATATGCAACGGACCTCTGGCACTAATGTCATATTGATGAGATCAGCATTCCAACTAATGTACAAATTACTCTCGGCAGTTGTCGAGAATCGTGGACCCTCTACTACAATCACAGTAGCTGTCTCAATTAGTGGAATATCTGCTTCACAACCAGCTTCTATGATCATTTGTCGTAGTGGTTCGCAAAATGCTGGTTCTACTGGAAGGTATAAAACGCCAGGCTCTGATCCCTCTTGACCATCATGGAAAGTGGATGTTCTGCCACATGTTCTGTGAATTATTAGAATTTGTACATAATACTTATTTATAATCATATATACATGTACACATGCAACTACTAAAATTAAACATAAATTTATTTCTGTCTTTCACATGGACCAAATCTGGTGGTAAAACAAAATTATTTTTAAATAATCCTGTCAAATAGTCACTAATGCATAAGGGTATGTAGAAGAGAATGTCACCAATAGAGCATCAAAATTACCTACATATTTATTCAGTGAGAAAAAATTGTATCGTAAAAAATAATGTATTAATTTTTTTTAAGTGCTGTTAGAAATATAGATGTTTGCTTCTGAAAGAGAATGTCACGTTAGCAAAAATAGCTAACGTGACATTCTCTTCTATTGCTTGAAACTAATCTTTATTCTTTCTTATCTTTATAAGAAAAGCAATAAAAACGAGATCAATGTGTAAAAATATACCACAACAATGAGTAATTAACATCACTTTATTACTATATAAACCACAGCCAATTTAAAATAATTGCCTATGTACAGATTGACATGAACAACCACAACAGCCTCATAAATATAAATGTAATCTTTGGCAGGTAACAAAACCACTTCATTGTCTTTGTTGTGTTAGAAGATGCAATCAATCGGATGTTGCATCATGATATTATATAAAAACTTACTTTTAAATCACCAAGTTGAGTATGACCATTAAAAGATGCATCTGTATTGTTTTGCACGTTTGTTTTTTAACTATGATGGATTGACATAATCTCTTGCAGGCATTGCGTCTTTGGTATTGTCTGTAGTCTTATAATGGTCCTTGTGAAAGGAGCAAAGCTTACCCTTTTTTAAGCATAAAAAATATTACAACTATTTATGAAATTCCCTTGATTCATGCATGAAAAAAGAAATGGTAACTCACTTACCAATAGTTTAAATCATGATTTTACTTACCATTGTTATTATTTTATTTAAAAAAAAAAAACACTTAACACATTGATGTCCTATTACGTAGTGTTACATATTTAGAATATCACGTATATAATACACAACCAAAGAATGGAATGTTTACAAGGCTAATGTAATATTTGTTAAAATCATAAATGTGAATGTCTCGGACAACAATGTGTTAAATTCTAAAACGAAGTATTGACGTGACTTAAAAATTAACATAAGGTTTGTTCGTTTGTATTACTCCAAAATACTCTAGAATTAAATAAATCAGAACGCAGTGTCGTCTTCTAACTTGCACGACAAGAATTCTTACTTTAGAATACTCCGAGCAGAAAGGGTAATACAAACATACCTATAGTTACATTCAGGAATAAAAAAAAAACTATATAAATACCTGTCAATAAAGTTATTTGGAACGACCAAATCACCAGGTTTTATTTCTTCCTTTAGCGAACCACATGCTGAAGAAACCAAGATATGCGTACAACCTGCTTCCTTTAAAGCCCAAATGTTTGCACGATAGTTAATATTGCCTGGCATAATATCATGTCTTCTTCCATGTCTTGCCAGTAAGACACATGGTACACCTTCGATTTCACCCTCAATAAGCACATCGGAAGGGTCTCCATACACGGTTGTCACGCACTTCTCTTCGCGATTTTTTAACAAGTCAGGGTTGTCTAAACCAGATCCACCTATAATTCCTACCTACAATACAACGCACAATTATGCCAAATTTGTCGAAATCTTTGAATAATCCCAAAATATTAAGAAATATTGCGGTAATCAATAATCGACGCTGTATATATAAATATAGAAAAAATTGAAATATTACCTTAACAGGAATAGGCATTTTTTATTTGTGTTGGTTTTTTATATTTAAAGAGGGTGTATGTGACGAAAACGACACTGGAATTTTGAAAATGACACAACTTTTAGAGTTAAAACAAACAACAAAACACTATTATGTATTCGCAAAGCACACTTAACGAATTTTCTTAACCTGTTTGTAACGTTCGGTTTTTAAATTCACTTCCACTTCCGCTTGCGTTTAAAAAATTTTAACTTGCGCAAAGATAAATCCTGAAATCATTTTAATTAACATCTAATGGTTTATGAAAACTATTCATCAAACGCAAGTCATAAAAGTAAACCCATACACATCAATGCACACCAAAGATTATGGATTATGCGCCGTGTACAGTTCAAAGGATCTGATCTAAAAGATAGCTCTCGTTCCGTGTATCAAGTGCCGGTTTAAAAAAAATCCTAGTTATTTACTCTCAAATGCAACACAAGGTTTAATTAAAGCCAGTTTAAATAAACCTTAGCTCTGTTAAATGGTACAAAAGCTACGTCTCTTGTTAATTTTATGAAGAGATAATATCCTAATAAGTTAACATAATGCTTCCTTCCGGTGCAATTTAATTATTTGCATATGTCTATGACAAATGTTCTTGTTCCTACATACAGTTCTGAACGGTTCTGGATTACTCCGGCGTTCGACCGGAGTTAGTTGAAGTTAGTCACAAATAAAATTGAACGCTTATAATTGGTCAACGAAGTGGTAATTGGAACAAATCTTACGTCATATATAACAGTGATAAATGATAATATAATTACAAAACTGACTATGACATAATTATAACTTTCTTATAAATCTATTTTTTTACTTTCCTTATCCTTCGATAGCTCAGTTGGTAGAGCGGTGGACTGTAGTGGAAATGACAGTGAGCAGACATCCATAGGTCGCTGGTTCAAATCCGGCTCGAAGGAACTTTTTGAAAATCATTAAACAAAGTAATGTTTATCCATATAATAATATTGGAACTTTATTTTTCATCAAATTTACATAATATTCAAAGTCATAACTAGGGTCATCGGGAAAACGGAAATCCTTTACAATTAGATGCAGTTAAGTATTTTAAAACTTCCGTATATAAATTAATGATAATAACTCCAGTTGCATGTCTTGAATATACTAAATATTTAGAATTTCGAACAGTGCATTCGTGGTATTTACTTATCGATTCAGTCCCTATAATTTCACAGTAAATTAGTATATAACAAATACGCCGCAGTTGAAATGTGTCATAAGTCATAAGATAATAATAATATTCGATGTTGTATGCGGCCTACAACGGCGTCAATTTTACATTAGTTACCGACGTTTCATTCAATGTTATAAGCGACATCACCGGAGCAACAGAAGTTGTATAAATAATTTATTTTTTTATTCAGAAATATTCAACAATAATTTTTTACTATATGTAATGTATTATTCGATGAAATATGTAAAACATTTGTACATACACAACAAAACGTTAAGTTGAAAAATGCTTGATACTTTCAATCTTAAGTTGGTGTCTCGCGTTGTTTTAAAGTTGGTATTTGATACTTGACAGTTGCAATTTGACACTTGTGGTGCTTGTGGTTTGTTCGTTTGTGGTTTGTTTGTTCGTTTCGTCTATGGTTGACAGTGTTGACATCTCGGACTTAAGAAAGTTTGTTTAAAAGGGTTTAGATGTTTAGAAATTAGAATTATTATACTAATTATTTTATTATTTTGATAGTATAACCTAATATATTTTGTATTTAGTAAAATAAACTCTTAAAATTATTAAATCATGTCAGAATATGAGCATGTAAGGTCTGGGAAGTTAGTTCTAAAAGGAGAAAAACAAAAGTAAATTAATAAATTTAATCCCAATTTTTTATAACTGTTAACTTCCAGGTCCAAAAAAAGAAAGCACAAAAGTAAAAAATTGGTAGAACAACCCTGTATTGATAAAGATGCAATCGCGCATGGTAATTGGCACGAATTACACAAAGTTGAGGACATAAACGGACCAGTGGCTATTGAAATTGGTACACACACTTATGTGCGAGCATTGGATAATGGATTGTTTACACTTGGGGCGCCACATAATGAAGGTGAGGGTCCGGCACCAGAGGAAATTCTAACTGCAGTACCTGTGAATGAGCGTAAAATAGCCCTTAAATCTGGATACAATAAATATTTGAGAGTCGAAAAAAATGGTGTTGTTACTGGTAGATCTGATGCTATCGGAATAACAGAACAATGGGAACCAGTATTTCAAGTAAGTTTATTTTTTATTAATCGAGAACGAATAATTAAATTTAAAATATAGGATGGAAAGACAGCTCTTCAAAGTTATGATGAATGTTTTGTATCAATCAATGATGAAGATGATGGTGTGGTGGCAACGAGTAAAATAGCAACCAAAGACAATGTTTTACGATTACGTTCACAAACGGTAAAAGACGTTGATCCACAAAAGGACATTCCATCAGAAGAAAAAGGAAATACATCACAAATAGAAATTAATTATGTGAAAAAATTCCAAAAGTTTCAAGATAAGAAGTTGCGAATTAATCCTGGTGACAAAAAGGAATTGGATATAGCCAGAGCGGAAGGAACTTTTCATGAGGCACTGCTTGATAGAAGAAGCAAAATGAAAGCTGACAGATACTGTAAGTGATTTTTAACAATATGAGTTGTGAATATAGAAATTTAACTTTAAACGAAGTTTACTTGGAAGGTACCTTACCAGATGAAATAACTACTAGTTTTAGTTACGATAATGATATTTATAGATGTTTTGTTTGTATTTGAAGGGTACAGGAAAAGAACATCCTAAGTCACAAAATTATAATTTTCAAACTGGTACTGCAACCTTTTTAACATATTTATTTCTCATTTTATGCAAAAGCAAGATGAGAATGAAGGTTGTATACCTGGTGCTGGTCAGAGTACAAAGAAAAGAAAGTCATTTGGAAGAATTACCACGGCGAGTAAAAAATTGCGTGCAATGAGTTACGAATCTGGTAATCTCTGTTCTTGTAAGCGCGCTAAATTGTTTCGAAAACGTTGATAAAGAATTTTAATTTGATGGTGTGGTTATTACACTGTAAATCCAATAAAAAGACGAAGACCACGAAAATATGAAACAGAAAGCAATTTACGCAATAACAGCTTACATTATACTATTATTCTACTTACATTATTTTTGCAACGCTTTACGTTTTCTTATAAAATAAAGGTATATTCGTGTATGTTTTCTTGAAAGTAAAAAACAAAAATAACGGACTTAGAATGGTTTTCCTTACAAGGAGGTGACATAATGCAACATGAAATGACCCTTTCAAAATTTTGAACTAATGTCTCCGATAATAAGAAAGTTATTAGGTTTCAAACTTTCATTTTAGGTTTACTCAAAGCTATAATTTTGTGACTTAGGATGTCCTTTTCCTGTACCCTTCATTTGTATACAGGAAAGATTTCATAGCTATGCATGACATTTTTTTTTATTAAATTTGTTGCTACAGAGGTGGACACAAAAACTGAAACAGTATCTTATAGATATTGATTATTTGAATTTGTCGAGTATGACCTTTAGAGTATAAATGTCGAGGTTTATTTGTTTTCTGCCGAAGTTTCAAAATTCGGACAAAGAACTAAGTTAAAATTGTGTACATCGATGTAAAAATATCGACATTTTTTAAAAGCAAAATATCGATAGATATCGAAGTTTTTTGTTTTGATAGATACATCGTAGTAACGTTTTTTACAGTATGTAGATACGATATTGTAGTAATAGTCCAGTAAATAGGTGAATCGATCTACATAAAATAACTTCAGTTGGGTGATAGTATAATTTGTTAGAGTGATCTATTCTGAGCATAATGGCGGATTTGAGGGGTTCCTCGAGTGTGAGTGGCGCCGCTATCACGAGTAGCGCGTTTAATTCGATATCTCGAGAACAAAACATTTTACATAAAAAACTATAGAGACCTTTTCTCTTATAAATTGAATTTTCTATCTTTTTTATTCGAAACTTTTTTTTTCCAATACCAATACTTGTCGAGTTATTTTGTTAGAAATTCACAAACTTCCTTATTTTCGTCAGTTTTTTGCCTTTACCTCCCTAACCGTTCACTTTTATCGAATTTAATCTATTATCAAACTTAGAGATCATTTTAATTATCTACATCTTTTGTTTAAAACTTTTTTCTCTACTAACAATACTTTCGTAGTTATTGCTTAGTTTATCGATTCCGCGCTATCGTCGTTACGCGTTTTCACGGACGCGCTATTACAAATGTTAGTGCTGCTTAGTCCAGTCAGTATGTGAATAAAGCCAGGCGCTGAGTGTGTTCTCGGCATTATGCTCAGAATACATACAACAAATCATAATATCACCCAAATTACGTTATCGCATGTAGATTGATTCACCTACTGACTGGACTAAGCAGCACTAACATTCGGAGTTCGATCGATAAACTAAGCAATAACTATGAAAGTATTGTTAGTAGAGAAAAAAGTTTTAAACAAAAGATGTAGATAATTAAATGATCTCTTGATAATAGATAAAATCGATAGAAGTGAACGGATAGGGAAGTAAAGGCAAAAAACAGACGAAAATAAGGAATTTTTTGAATTTCTAACGAAATAACTTGACAAGTATTGGTGTTGGAAAAAAAGTTAGGAAATTCAATTTTGTTTGTTTTATTTTTGGAGTCTGTAAACGTTTAAACGGCTTTCACAAGGGAAAAAGTATAACTTAATATGGTCGCATGAAGTTATAAACAGCACAATGGCGCCTAGAAAAAGCAAGGTGTGGAAATATTTTTCTAAGCGAACAATGGGACAGCTATTTGCAAAATTTGCAGCAAAAAAACTTAAAATGTCTGGGAATACCACCAATTTAATGGGACATGTTAAAAATGAACACCACTTAAATAAACTGAAAATAACTAAATCCAACTAAAATATGAATGTTTTTGAAAACATTGATCAACTGTTTCGATTCAAATTAATAAAAAAATTTTATGGCTGTAGATATTTTGTTTTGGTTTTTTTTTTTTTAATAGTTGTCTGGAACACTTCGAAATATTTTTTTGAGATTTGTAGCAAAGTTTTCTTATAATACACCCATACTATTTCATCGTTTTTTTTTGTAAAACTCAAAATAATAAAGTTATTGAGTGTTCCCTCTTTTTTGTAATACATATACATACTACAAAATATTTTTAATTTTTATTTAGTTAGGGTTTACAATGC
>JAFFZR010019444.1:0-24472 GCA_018397195.1 Lethrus apterus | reverse complement strand
GATACTGTTTCAGTTTTTGTGTCAACCTCTGTAGTTGCCGCCATTCTTAAATATGGTAAGTAAATACCACTCAACTGCTCAAACTGACTCTTTAAAGTTTTATTTTGAAGTAATGATCTAATAACTTAAAACCATCTTGGTGCAACTGCCTTATAATTTCAGAAAATATGAATTCCTCTGCTAAAGTTCTTATTTTCATACATGATATATAGAAACACTCCATATAAAATAAAAAATTAGTTTTATTAAATAACATTTAAATAATACAAGCAAAATAGAATTTATTTAAAAAATACTATAAATATATTGACTTTGCAAATCATTTACGACTGGCGATTCATAAATGAATTGCTACATGGTAATCGTTAATATACAGGAAATTACCAACAAATTTAACAATATTTAAAAAGAAATTAAATAAAGACTAAATTCTATTAATAATAATAACATAGTTTTGTAAGTAGGTAGGTATACAAAATGAACAATTATTAAATATTAGTATACTAAGGAATTATAAAAAAAAGAACTGAAAAAATGGTCCCGTGGCCAATATACAGAATGTGCAAAATTTACGTAAATTAAACTAGGTTTGCCGCCTCACAACATCATAAAATCACAATAGTTCAATTTTAAACTTTTGATATTACTAACATATGGCAACTAAATTATCTTTTATCAGAAAAAATACGTATGCCTAATTTAAATTAAATGTACATTTTCCTTTATATGATGTCTGATAATATAACAAGCAGTCGCAGCTCATACATTCTCAAAAAGTTAACAGCGTTTTTATGTGTATGTAGAATGCACAAGTGGCGACATAAAATTTACATCACGAATTTATAAAAATATGCACAGTTTCAAGTGTATATATAATTATGTAACATTTTCAGCTAATTGTTGTCAGTCAAGATTAGAAAATGATATTGGTAGAGTCTTGGGTTAGAGCCTGAATGGTTCCCTTTCTTTAAGCTTTTTTGATGCTTCAGACGAACTTGAGGTTTTCCGTAACAATTTTGAAGCGGCTGTTTGCATTCCTGATGGAACAGGAGTATTTGAACCAGATGGTGTACGGGTTCTGAAATATTCACATTTATCATTATATGTTTATAGAATTTCCCCCATCATTTAAACAAAAGAATGAAAAACTCTAACTTTTAGTCAAATAAAAATCAGTTTGTGTAATAAAAATATGTTTTATTACATACACTACAAAAGTAGTGTTTTAAATCATTTTAAATTAATTAGTATTTAATAAAGCCAAACTAGCCTAGACTAGAAAAGCCAATAAAAAATGTAGACGATTTTCATTAGTACTTATTTGTTCTAATTACTATATTTTAGCAATTTTAATTTTGTTACATGTTAAAATTGTCCTTTTATTTGGCTGCAAGCTCAGGAAAAAAATGTTAAAAACACAAAATTGGGGATATAAGGTACTACATCATTAGAATTAGTTACCTAGATGCTGTCCTGAGTATCGGAGCACTAGGTGTAGTAATGGTAGTAGTACGAGTTTTGACGGCAGACCTGGTTAAAAATTTCATGCTTCAGTTAGTGTTGTAACACGTTTAAAGACCACAAATACACACAAACATGCAGTATTTTTAAAAAATACTAAATCAGATTTAAAAATCAACATGCAAATGAAAAATATACCGTTAAATTAGAAACACTTATATAATCAATTAAACAATTTTAAAAACAGAAAAATGTTAAATATAAAAACAAATATCGAAATTAAAGGTGTTGTAAGTGCGGAAAACTTTTACCTATTTTTAGATATAGGTATTTTCGATTGTCCAGCAGATGAAATCGACTTGGAGCTTGTTAATAAAGAAAAACGTTTATAAACATTTATAAACATCATTACGTGCATAAGTTTGTAACATGCCAAACAATTAAAACCAATGTTTGGAAAAGGTGCATGCTTTTAACAATTTTTTAAATATAAAATGAACATAGCACATTTTCCAACAATGATTATTAAAGAAAATAAAACATAATTCTTATAAATCAAACAAACACGGTCATGCATTTCTAAGTATTAATTTACCCAGAAGAAAAAGAGACAGAGCATGAACTCGAGGTGGAGGGTGATTCAGGATCTGTGTCACCACTGATCCCCTTGTACACAGGAATACGAGACCTGCCCATAACAGTTAATTAACATAAGCTTGTATATATGCACTGTGCGAAGCAGAAAATGAAATGAGGCAAAGCAATATAACTGATATATTGTTTAAGTGTAATTAATTAACAAATATTTTATATTTAGAAGAATAATGAAGAAATCACAGATTGTAAATTATAAATTGAAAGCACCCTATCTACTAGTTAAGAAGTGGCTTTTTACCTCGACGTTCCATAAGTTGATAATGCCGGTATGCTTGATGCTCTCGGTAAACCAGATGATCTAGCAAAATGTTAGAACATGCTGTATTAGTAATGCTAGAGATGTGGTAATGGGATGGTTTTGTTATAATTCAATAATGATATATTTTCAGTTATGCTAAAGCAATTTCGTAATTTTAGTTTTTAAAAACATTAAATCAGAACTTGCTAACAAAGCATAAAAATAGATTATGATCAACTGATGATTTATAAATACAAATAATAAATACATACCGTCCAGCAGGGCTGGCTGGTGATATAAGTCCAGTTGGTGTTCGTGGTCTTGAACTTGAAGTACCATTAGCTACAGTTAATCTTCTAGGTGTTGACGTGCCACTACGAGTTGTTGTAGACCTTCGAGGTATTCTAGATGGTGTTCCATCATCTTTAAAAAAAAATAATGATTTATTTACACTGTGCAGTTTTATTTTGTAACGTTTATTACCTGTGCTGTCCAGGGATAAATTTGATCCATGCCTTGATGGAGCTTTGCTTCCTGGTCGACTACCAGCCCTGGATGCCGGTTGTGAACTGGGTCTTGAGCCACCCGGCGTTAGTGTAGATCTGTATGTTTTCCGCGACTTAAGGCTGTGACCTTCAGTGTCTGACTGTGAGTCCGGAGTGCCAGTAGCTGTACGGGGCGTTCGTGTTGTACTGCCCATAGGAACGGAACGTCCTGATCTTTCCCTTACCTATGTACACACATATTTGTATAAAGCAATGAATAATTTATTTTAAAATTGGTGCAATACTCTGCAGTGGAGTTCTAAAATATGGTTACACTATTTAGCTCGATAATTTGGCAATTGTTTGTCAAACGTAATCATATGTCAACAAAGATAGTTACTTACTATAAGAATATTTAGTATACAGTTGTTCACATTGAAGTTGGCACTATTACCAACTTTGTTACTACTAAAGATACGATGTTGGTTAAATTACCAAAGTGGTAGCCTTTTTTCTTCCGATTACGGTAAAATTTTAAAAACAATTGAATTTTGCGTTTTCAAGATATTGAAAAAAACATTTTTTAAATGGAATGGCCTGTATATTTATGTAGCAGTCGGTAGAAAATGAAATTTTGCACAAAATCTTATACTACTATATCCCAAAAATGAAAAACAAATGAGCTACGACGATATTAATACAGGTAATCGCATATGGGATAATTTCGTTAGTAGAGAAGTTACGGTGTTGGTCAATACATCAAAAATGTGTAGTTTTTTCTACTGATTACAATGGTATACTCAAAAAACAATTGCCAGTCGAATTTTCGAACTGCTTGCTTTGATACTCATTTACTTATGTTATATTAAAAATTTACGGTTGTACTATTAGAAGAGTATTGTATGTAAAATTTAACTGTTTATCAATTAAAATATACAGGATGTCTCATAATATTTTTTTTTGTTAGTTCGAAAATGCGACTCGCAATTGTTTTTTTTTTATTATCATTGTAATCAGTAGAAAAAACTAAACATTTTTGATGTATTTACCAACATCGTTAGCTTCTCTACTAACGAAGTTATCGCATGTGCGGTGACCTGTTTGTTTTTCATTTTTGGGATATAGTAGTATAAGAAGATTTTGAGCAAAATTTCATTTTCTACCGACTGCTACATAAATATACAGGTATTCCATTACAAAAAATTTTTTTAATATCTCGAAAACTCGAAAAAGTTCAATTGTTTTTAAAATTTTACCATCGTAATCGGAAGAAAAAACGCTACCACTTTGGTAATTTAACCAATATCGTATCTTTAGTAGTAACAAAGTTATCAATAGTGTCGACTTCAATTTGAACATCCTGTATACAAGAAAATAAATCAATTAATTCATAAACTGATGCTAAATATTATGATTGTGCTCTAACTTGAATTTGTACCGAGCAATTATTTAAATGATGCTGGCAATACAAAATAAAGACAAAAGATAATTCTGTGTGTAATTTAAGATAAATTAAATATTTAATTCTTGCCATATGAACTCGATGCATAAAAAAATAGTCCTACTTTACATGTAAAAATACTTTGAAGTGACAATAACAAATTTTGTAGTGTTCTTGACGTAATAGATACAAATAAATTTCTATTTTTTAACTACAAAAATAAATACTAAAGTCCGATCAAACACAGCACTACACGTACTTACCAGCAGGAAAATCTTACCTTACGGCTGAACGTTACGACCTTGTTAAAAATTCTTCATTAATTGACCAAGCAAAATTGCCAATTGTTACAATTTATAATTGACTTTCACTTAGATTACGAATTAAATACGTTACCCTTAGGAATATGATACATACCAATGGAACTTGAGACAGGTACAACAATTTGTGATGGTCTTTCTCAGGTCCAATCATGGCAACTGCACAACCCAATCAAAATAACACCAAAAGATACTTAAATGCAGGAATATGATTTTTGTGATTTATCTCAGATTTGATAAAGTTTTAATCAAAATGGAGGTATTGTAATGTCTGGTGCATTTTATGTGGGGTGCAGTGTATGAATGCCAGTTAAGAAAAAAATTACAGCCAAACTAAGATTAAGAAAATGCCAAGCGGGCGCACATTCCTTCTAAGTTCAATACAAGATGAAGAAAAGGCTAATCAAACCATTTGCATAACAAAAACAAATTGTAAAAGTACAAGACCAAAGACCAACGTGTACAATAAAAAAAAGTTAAAAAAACAGCTGGTGTATATTACCCTATAGCAAGAGTACTGATTGCCGTGCGCCATGTAAACGGTGGGTCCCGAGGTGGAGCCCACCTGCATCGGATATGCGTTGCCAACCTCTCCTTTAGCACGCAGCTGCTCGAAAATAGGCATGAGTTCCGCCAAGTGCTCTTCAGCTAGAGATTACATGCATAACATCATAGAAAAATAGTAGTCTAGTAGTGATAACATACAATAATAATAAAATAAAAGATGTGTGTGTTTGGGTGAAACTTGAAATTTGATTATATTAAATTGAAGATATGTTTAAATGACAACGATATCTAAAAATGAATGAATCTGCATTTACAAATACATATATTTACGATCAATCATTTTAAATGTTTGTATTATTTTTTTATAAAAAAATTTTAACAATGATAGTTAACCATATTTACAAATCAAATCATATAATTTTATATAGAATGCGAGTTTATAAAGTAGACAAAGATGTGTTTATCATTAATCCCTTTTCCATAAAAAATAATTTCAATTTAGTTTTCCAGTAATAATTTCTCATTTCCCTAAACAAACAAAAAAATCAATTATGTACAATTTAAATATGTACTACTAAAATTTAAAAAAAAAATAACAAGTGCCTTTTAGAAAAAAAAAATCATATTAACTACAATACTACAGTAATTACAAAGAAGCACTAATGTGTATTTGTAAATGAAAAATGAGTGTGCACAATCAAAATTCGAAATTTATACATAAAGCCAAACTTCTTATTTTAGATAAATGCACATTTGTATTACCCTAATGTAGTTCGTTGTGTTTTGTTGAAATAAATGGGAACGCATAATTGAGGAAATCATCAAGGAATTAGAAACAGGAAAATAACGTAACGTTTCACATAAAGAAGTCACTGATTCTCCTGAGGTGTAAAACTATTCCATTTACATATGGCTATACTTTACCTTTACCTCATTATCTTGGATTTTGAAAAACTTGAACCTCAGAGCTACAAAATTACTACTAAAGTTAAAAACTTACGTGCAAGCCTTACAAAAGTGCTGTAAGTACATCCCAGAGCTAGCAACTACAACCACAATGCAAGAACTACAGTGCTGTGCTTAATAAATTCAAACGTCCCAAAACGAAGAATTTTCTTTGAATATTCTAAATATTTACAAGATAAAACTGATTATTTGAAATTATTATTAGACGTCTGTAATTGCAAAAAATATCTAACCAGTTTAAATGATAGATGTAAGATGACCTAAAAGAATGGAGCAATTATAATTTAAAGACATTAATAAATAAATTTAATATATAAATCAAATTAAACAATTACTCTCATTATTTAAGTATAAAAAAATCAGTTACATTCTGTAGTCATACTGAAAATAATGTATATAAGACAGCTTATACTGATGTGAAATGAATAATATGGTATTTCTTAGAACCATTCTTTTAAGTTCATATATTTACACATGAAGTTGCAATTGTTTCTTATTCATTTGTAATACCTTGGTGATGGGTCCTGTGGTCGTTCGTAAAGAGCTAGCCGAGGACCCAGAAGCGGGACTAGATGCCGACGTTTTTGGTTTGAATGCGGTCATGGATTGAGACACACCATCGGCCAAGATGAATTGCTCGCGCAGCTCAATGTTCGTGCGACCCTTGGCTGTGTTGTTGTGCACAAATGGGCGAAGGTGTGAGGAAAAGGAAGATGTTATGTAGCAAAAGATGATAATGATGATCCCATTGATAAAATAAACGTGAATGATATAATGATAGTGAAGGGAATTAAGAGCAGTAAAATAACGAGTGAATGAAAGGAGTGTAAATTCGTGTGGGACGAGGACGAGAAAAAGAAACAAAAAATAAAATAAGCAAAACGTCACAAAGTACGTAAATTCGCCACAAGTACACAAATTTGTTAAAACAATACATAAATCTAACTTTAAATAGTCACGTGATCACTTAATCATTTTAAATTCGGATATAAAAACTCAATTTTAAAAATCATGGAAATTAACAAACCTTGATTTACTAATACAATATTTATAAATTGTTTTTTCGAATATGTACTTGAGCGTATTTACAAAACAAATAAACAACTTCACTATAAAGCGTTATTTAACGTTTTACAGCACTGTCATTTGTAATTACGAAAAAAGCACACCACACCACTGTGCGTTTGTGTGTGCATAAAAAATAATAAAAATGGCAAACAACTATTAATCTAAACTGTTCAAATGGGTAAAAGTTGGTGCTGTTTGCGCCCTTTTTTACATTTTTTTTTATACATGATTAATACGTCCATAGCCCATATTTACTTCACCAATATTTACCTTCATTCAAACATGTACCACATATCTAAACTGAGTAATTAAAACACAATCCAAATAAAACACTAGTCTATAACTATATGTATGTGTTGTGTGTTAATAAATAAAAATCATGCATCGAAAAATTCACGACGTCAATTGTAACTGCACCTTATTCACTATAGATATTTGAAAATAAACGATTATAAATTGACAAAATGTAAATTAAGCAATTTGCGTTAAATCCAAAGTGAACAAGTTACAGTGTCCATTATGGTGGTAACACCCATGCAGGCTTACCGAGAGGGCACCAAGGCTCGTGCTGTTCAGGTTTATCAGGGTGAGGTATAGGTAACACTAACATAACTTTTAAAATATAATATAATGTCCGTTAAATGAAAATTATTTGATGTTGGTCAGAACGTTCACCATAAAATAAATTTGATTGTTTTTAAGTAATAACAAAAAATGGGATATTAGTGGTAGGTAGAAAAAAAACAAAACAAATCTATTAGTATTCTGCAACTCGCATCGTAAAAATTGCATGTTGAACATATACTGACTCTCTTTTAGCATACATCGTTTTAGTTTTGTATCATCAATATATGTTCCACGTACATACATTTTCATGTAAACTTTAGTTATTTTATTGAACGAGAAATTAAAATATTTGGATGATTTATGGTAAAAGCAAAATGCTCAATTATTTTCCTCAGGAGACACAGTTAATGTTTATTATTATTATTAATGTTTTAAATGAACAAATGGTTATATACACATATCGGTAAGTTAAGGGTAGGGACGGAATAAAAGCACAGGGTCAGGCTCTGGAGTTAATATTTGTTTATTTAATGATGATTATTTTATCCTTTTAAGTTAATAAATGTTCCCTTCCTTTTGTGGAATTTATTTTCCATAAATCAGTGGCAGTGTATGTGTATTGTAATTATGTGGCTTTCTATTATCTATACTGTTGATAACAATTTTCCATATGGTTTAAACAATTTTTTTAACATCAATAGAAATATGTATCAACAGATTATTGAAATATAATTGATGAATATAATAATAAATAAACGTACCTCGGCAAGGATCATTCTTAAGAAGGAACTCGTCCAGAGCTACCCAACCACCACCTACACGTACCATCACAGTACTACGAAGTATACGGACTAAGCGTAATTTTTGACTATCGCCAAACTGAAAAATAATTAACACTTAAAATCATTTTCAGATCGAAACACGAGACATAAAAATAAAAATAGAACATACCCTATATTTGCCTTCACCAACTTGAAAGACTCTGAATTTTTGTCTACAAGTACACAGCATAACAAGCCGTTTGACTTCATCATGGATTTTCTGTGCGTCATTATCTGGTTTTTTCTCCTCCCAATCAGGTCTTAAAGCAGCTATAAATTCTTTCCAATCAATAAGACCGCGATTGTTTCGATCAAACATGTCGGCCACTTCTTTCATTTCTAGTCGGTTTGTGTCAAATTCTAATGATAAACAGGTGAAAAATATAGTATTTATGGATTAAATTTGTTACACTTACTGGTATTTATGATTCCATCAATGAAGTCTCCTCGTGGAATCAAGCCATTGTTGTCTTTGTCCATTTTTCTAAAGAGATCCGTAAGTCGGGATTTCTTGTGATTCATGAATTTCAAAAACTGGAAATTAACACGTTGTATATGGCGTGTTGTTACATATAAATTCAAATAAACTTACTCTCTTTCTCCAATCGTCCCAAGAGAAGTTATCAGCTCTTTGTTTTTCTTTCAAATAAGCCAAATGACTGTATAATTCTCTTTGTCTTTCCCACGACAACATCCACACGTGGCGCCATTTATCATAGAGAAGTTTGACACGTGGACTCTTGAATTCGGGCTCTCCACTATATAAAACAACAATTAACATAAATGTAGTGTTTTCTTTAGTAATAAGAATTTATGATGAAAATTTGGTAATAAATTTCCAATCAGTGTTTAATGATCGAGTTAATAAAATTTCCCAAACCAATAAATCTGCTAAACTGACAAGAACCGATAAAATTTAGTATTCCGTAACATTACTAATGCTTAATTGTTATTCATCATACTTACCACTTTCATCTTAGAACGACTTGGGATTAAGCATTAGTAAATAGTGAATAAAACATCGTGTGGTTTGAACTACACATGGTACTAAATAAATATAAATGTTCATCTAACCTGCCATGAGGTGCAAATCTTGGTCCTATATGAGGAACCTGTGGATCTGGACTCAGCTCCCTTCCAGGGCTGGATCGGCTGTTGACAATAGCAAACATGCAACACACTCGAACGAGTTTCTATACTCTACACTAACGTACAGGCAACAAGGTTTCATGTTTTAAATATTTTGGTCACATGTAGCCTATGTATGTAAATCGCAAAACAAAATAAATTTAACAGTACTGTATTTTCTGTACATGAGATTAAATTATTAATGATCAAATTTATTTATATAGTAATTAATTACCAAAGACTTACTAAGTTGTATAAGAAGTAATACTCAGTACAGTGGCTTTGATCTTTGAGACTCAAACAGCGAGTTTCAACGATAGTCCTTATGAACAGGATGTGTAAATTGCATGTGAAATAACAAAGGAACTAACAGTTGTCACATGACTAACATTCTAGAATTTCAAATTAGTAATTACTTTTTTCTCTCAAAAATGTATTAGTCCTTAACAATCTTTAAATACTTTTCAAATACTTCTAAAGATTGAATGTGGCCAAACATATATATAAAAAAATGTAATGAAACATATACTGAAACATTGTTAACTGTATTTATAAATATATAAAAAAAAACACCATTAACATATTAAAATACACAAATCACCTGAAAAAAATTAACATAATTAAACACAAAAAGGCACATAGAAACATAACGCAATTCTAATTCATGGAAAAGTCAACATAACCACTTTATCATGTTAGTAAACATTTTAAGTGCTACTAGTGTTAATACAAACATATAAAAAGATTCTAACCTTCCTTTGGAGCCTGTGTAGAGATTCTGAGATCCTTTGAAGCTAAAAAAAAAACAACCAAAGACCATGTCAAGCAAAGCAAACATAAAAAGTAAATTTAAAAAAAATCAAACTCCAACTTGCAAATAAAGTACATCATGCACAATTCTCATTCGTCAAGTGATTCAATATAATATTTTATTATCATTGTTTGAAATCAAAATATTATAATATTATTATAAAAAAATATTCTAAAAATTAATTTACTTGAAAACTGGATGCAATTACTTTACCAAGTAGATTCAGTACATATAATGCCAGTCACATATAACAAAAGGGTGAACATATTGTGTAATAAGACGTACCTTTGTTTACGGCCCAGTGATCCATAAGTATCTGGTGAAGGTTCACGCACATCATGTTGTGATCCACGACTGTTGTGTGCATAAGGAATGAAGTGGAGAAGCAAAAAATAAAAACAGGAAATGTATAAGTAACATGCAGCAATAGTAGAATTATCGACAAATATTCACAGAAGTAATATTTCATCGAGAAATGGACAACACACACACGAACAAAATAAGGAATGTGATAAGTTGCAAACCAATATTTTCCCCTTTTATAAAAAAAAACTATTTATTCAAAAATTAATTACACCACCCCAATGTGCTAAAGTGCTAAATAATATCATACTTATTCATATTCTCTTGCAGAAGTTATATTTTGATACTGTAGGAGCGAAGTTCATTAAACACAGGAGCTGTATATACAATTACTGCAACACTAATGAAATATGAATTACAAAATTTTAATTATTTACAAAGTTTCTTTTCTTTATACCTCTCATCTAAGTTACAATGATAAAAATGAAAATCTCATAAGCTAGACAAAAAATAGTGTGTGTATTTGCATAAATTGTGTTTAAAATATCATACACTAAATAACATGCACTAATGCACTACTTACAGGGGCATTTTATTCTTCCCAAACTTTCTAGGATCTCTTGAAGTTGTTGACTGAGTTGATTTGATTTGTTTTGCTTTGCAAACACGATCAACCTCTGCTTGGCGTTGCTGTGTGTTCTCCATAAATTCCTTGTGATCTGCAATTAGTTGTTCAGTTGCCGGTATGTCCATTGGTAATTCTTCTTGTTTTAGAGCCAGTAGTGTGTTCTCCAAACCAAGTAGCCAAGCAAGTAGTTCTTCAAGGCAATCATCGAGGTCCTTTAAAGATTGCACATGAGTGGATAATTTCTGGTAACGTTGCTGTGCCCACTGTGATACTTCATCCCAACGTGACTGTATTACTGTGATCCAGTTTTTAATAACGTGCACAGCATCTGGATGTGATTTTGAAAGGACACCATGTGCCAGTTCTAAAGTGGCATCTTTCTCTATTTCCTTCTCTCGTAGATCCCGTGTGAATCTTTCCAAAGTACGCAGTTGCTCTTGTGCAGTTGCCTCATCATCAGGAGCACTGCCACCAGCAAACCGTAATATATGTTCGGCCTCTGATAGCCATTCTAGCAGCATATGAACTGATTTGTGCAATTTTTCAGCTTCACGTAGTGCTTCCTCTAAACGAGTCGACTTGCGATCGGCAAGTGTGGATACTTTGTCCCAAAGACCATTTAATTCAGTTAGCTGTGACCTATACATGAAATAGAACAGAAAAAAAAAATGAATTTATAACACAACAACAAATGAAGAGCAATGCATCCATCCACTGTGATTTTGCTGGAATATTGTGACCTTATAATAATTATTTAGAATGTAGTTACCAACGAAAATTTTAAATGGTAAATTTATGGTAAATATTATTGCAATTTACAATAAAACCAAACATACACGCTTAGCCAACATCATAATACGAACAAACCAATATAAAATAGAATCACAAATTTTTACCTTATAGTGCCCGCATCTGCTCGACTAGCTTTCATCTCCAAATCATGTCCTGTTTGCATTACAGATTCCATTTGTACACTTCTTGCTTCTAAGTCCTGTTGAAAACGGCGATGTTGGTCAACAAGATGGTTGACAGTGTCAAGATCACCATGCACAGGCTGTTCATCTGACAGTTCTTTCTCAACCTTCCTGAGCCAGTGCAATAAGGCAGCCACTGCATCCTTAAACTGACCAGAATAAAGCAAAGCTTCTTCAAGTTTCCTCTGCCGATCGACACTTCTACTGCATACTGCTGTCCACTTGTTTTTCAAATCGATAAGCATTTGTTTGAGAACTGGTTCGTCATGTTTTGGTGCCTTCTCTTTGAGAACTTTACCCATCTTCATTGTGTTGTCGTAAATAGCTTGTTTAGCTGAAAGGGCTCGTTGGAACTCCTAGTATAAATTATATATGTAAATTATTAACCATTAAATTAAAGGAAAAATATAATGAGTATCTTGAAAATTACCTGGTGTTTGGCAAGTCGACCTTTAATACTTTCTGGGTCATTTCCTACACTATCTGTTGCCAATTCCTCCAAGCTTCGTTCAGTATCAGATAGCCAACTCATTAAACCTGACCAAGAATCGTGGAATTCTTTCGCCTCTTTATATCCTAAATCAAGAGCCCTTGTTCGCTCTGCTGACTTGGAAGCAACTCGTTCCCAACGATGCTGTACACTTATCAATAGATTTTTTATTAGTATAACATCTTGTTTCTGGCTGAAGTATTTCAGGTGAGTGCCCTTCTTATCAAGATTGAGCATGACTTCACGATGAGTACCCACGTCTTTCTGGAAGATTTTATGTTCCTCAATCTGAGTTTGTATAGTGTCAAGAACGCGTGAGACAGGTTTTAGGTTTGAGAGGAGTTTTTCAGCATTTGTTAACCAATTAACAAATGCCTGTAGTGCTTCATGGAATTCAGTAGCTTCTTTGAGAGCAATTTCCAATTTAATTTTCTTGTCATTGGCACGTGACGTTACAGAATCCCAACGTTGCTTGAGCGTGCGAAGATTGTGTTGTAAATTCGATGCAGCATTTGAACCTAAAGAAATATTGTGAATAAGAATGCATATAATACGATGTATTAATTACAAACCTTTTTTCAGATACTCTTGTCCTTGAGCAAGAACTGTTTCAACTTTTGGTCTGTTGTCTTCCAATTCATTGTACACTTCCATGAATCTTTCAAGCTGTTCAGTTGCAGTTTCTGGTAGACCTCCAACAGGTTTGCTTGCTGCTATTACAGCATCTACGTCGCCTAACCAACTGAGCAAATCTTGAATTTCTGCATTGAAGTGCTGTGCATCGGTGAGTGCATCTTCAAGTTCACGTTGACGATCGGCAGCCTTCTGCATTAAAGTGCGCCAATGTGTGTTCAATGTGTTCAATTTTTCTTGTGTGAAAGATGCTTCATCTGTTCCTGCATTCAATAATAATATCATTAAGTATGTATAATTAAACATGTAAACAATATATAAACATTTTTGTTGATTATACCTTCACCACTTTCAATAAGTTGTCTTCCAGCATCATTGAGAGTATCTACACTTGTTTGATGTGCCTGAATATCATTGATAAGAACCTTTAGTTTGGCAAGTTCAATTTCAAGAATTTGAGGATCACCGGCTACAGGTTTAAGTTCATCTAAAGTCTCATCAGTTTTTCTAATCCAAACAAGAAGTTCGTTGAGTGCATGTTGAAACTGGCCAAGACGAAGCAGAGCATTTTCCAATTGTCGCTGGCGTTCAACTATTCCCCTTAGCAAATCATCCCATCGCCTGTTTACTGCCAGCAGGGGTTCCTTTATAGATGCAGCTTGATCAGCAGAAGTTCGCTCCGTTAGTTCTTGTGCTTGCCTAAAATAAAATATTAAAAAAAAAAAGTTTAGTTACATGTGATCATCAATGATTGAGTTACAAATCAACGGCTTCATGCAAATATTTGCAAAGACAAGAAAAAAGTTACATATACGTGTCGATTTGTAACTAAGTGTATTTATTGCAATTTAAGCAATTTAATGCAAAAGCGTGTGACAGTACTAAACGAAGAAAAGCAAAAAATCAAAATGATAGTGCATTTCATAAAATTTTCTATCCTTATATTTATAACAAAAAGTAGATATTGTGGTTTCTCTAAGGCTTGGGTTAAGAAATTACATATTTCAAATTTCTTAACCTTACCCAGACTAAACCAACATTTTTGTGAAATCAGAGCAAACAATTTGCCAAATAAATCATGCAAAATGATTAGCATTAACACAAAAGGCTGGCTCATTAGCAAAACACCCATAAAATGTATTCTTGCCTGATAAGACTCCTGTGATCCGACGGACAGAAAATAGAAAAGAAATGAAGTTAGTTTAAATGAAAAATTGAACGTGACACAAATGAAACAAAAGAAAACAAAGTACTCCAAAGAAGTTAAAATATAAACAATTATCAATTTCTTTGCAGTACTAACACTAGAAATAATGTAATAATTAAAATGTGATTAAAGAAATCAATAAAATGTGCCTACCTGTTCAAAGCTTCAACTTTGACCATATGAGGATCCACTTCAGCCTTGAACTTTTTGAGTTGTTCAATCTGCTTCTTAACAACATCAATGTCAGAACCAAGAGGTCCCATGCGAAGAAATTTATCTTCTGCTTTTTCCAAAAATTCCAAAAGATTCTGTAAAAAATGAGCATGATTTAAGAAGTAAAAATATGTAAATCAACTGAATAAGATGTATTAATTAAGAACTATAGGACAACCTGCAAAGTTTCATGGAACTCCATAGCCTTTTCCATTGCATCAATGAGGTTTTCTTCGCGTTTTGCGTAAAGTGCCGTAATATTGTCCCACGCATTATCCAGATCTTCTATGTGTTTCTTGACTTCTGGTTTGTCTGGTTCACCACAAAGTTGCATCAATTTGTGACCTGATGTACGCACATGATCAACATCTGGTTTTGTCTGATCGATTTCATGTCTGATTTCTTGTAGTGCAACCTGCTGTTTCTGGATTGCTTTAGGTTCTACAGCAGGTGGCTCTTGGTTAGAGAGGGAATCGCGTAAATCTTTGAGAACAGTCATAATAGCATGCAGCTCCTTCCAGAATTTGTCTGCAGCTTGAAGAGTATCCTCAAGCGATCGACCTCTGCCATTAGTCGCCTTCTGGACGTCATCCCATAGATGTTTAAGTCTTTCGAGCTTGCGTTTTATATCTTTCACAGCAGGATCAGCACGGTTCATTGCTTTGCTAATTACATCATCGGCAGCACGCCTTACAGCAGCATATGCCTCCTTGCGCTTGTCTAGGTCACTAATAAGTGTGTCATTATCACCTATTTGGTCGATTATTTTAGGTGGATGAGATGATATTGGTTCCTGAAGAAATATAATTTGATTAATACAATAGATAAGATCCATTCAATAGAATATGAAAATAGTGATATTTTGATTCTTACCTGATTATTCACTTGATCAGCAGCATTAGATAAAGCACGTAGCATTCCTTCCAATTTGTCACTGAACTGTGAGCTTTCTTGTAGCGCTTGTTCAAGAGCTCGTTGCCTCTCACGTAGTTCAAGTTTGAGCGCTGCATAACGGTCATTGTCAGCATCCATTAACTCTTGTACTTTTGCACCATCATCTTCATTGCACAACCTCACCAAAGCCTCACCTGTCTTATTAAGTTTATCAACCAAAGGCTTATGTTCATTGATTGATTGTACAAACATCTCGTTTCGATCTTGCTGTTGAGCAATTAAGTCAGGTCTCAACGCAGGCATTGATAGCATTGCCACCTGTTCCTCCATGTCACCAAGCCAATTTGCTAAAACACCGTGAGTCTCATTAAAGTGTTCAGCCAATGGCAATGCCTGTTCCAGAATCCCCAATCGATCTGAACTCAGACCTGATACAGTATCCATTGTTTCACGTAAATCATCCATCTTTTCACGAATGAGTGAGGTATCTTCACTTGGTGGACTCTCTCGTAAAACCTAAAGATAATAATGATACACATCTTTCCCATAAAAAGCTCATAATTACCTTTCGTGCTGTCGATAGTACGTCCCGCACTCGTCCTTTCTGACTTGATATGTCATCATTTAGTGCTTTGTGTTCTTTTAGTTGAACTCTTATGAGATCCGGTTCCGCAGACGGTTTTTCCGCTTCACGAATTTGGCTTTCAACTTCCCTGAACCATTCAAGCAATTCATCGATGTCACTGGTCACCTCAAGCGCCCTTTGCTTGCCAAGATGAATTCGTTCAGCTCGTCGTTGTATTTGTTCGGCGATTGCATCAAAACGACGATTGTCTCGTGTTACCAAACCCTCGATAGTCGCTGCACCTTCACCAGGACTTGCTTGACACAGCTGTGGTCCGACAAGATTGACAGTCTCCAATACTGGTTTTAGCTCTTGTAGATCAATTTCAAGTCTAGCTATGTCACCTTCATGCGGTTCTGCTGACTGGAGAACGCCTTCAGCTTCTTGCATCCATTCAACAAGTCGATTGTGACTTGTATGAAATTGCTGGACGAGTGGTAGAACGATTTGAGCATGTTTGAGCAGATCTGCACCACGAGCTGTTAGTTCATTGTAACGTCTTTGTAGAGAATCAAGCTTCTCTTTCAGCTGAAGTGCTTCATCAGATGAGATGTGGCGCATAAGCTCTACTCCACTGTCAACGGTACTATCGACGTCCTGTTGTCGACTAGCAATATCCTCAGTGAGGTTCTATAACAAAAATAAATTTGTAAATACAAAGATGTTTAACTTTTTTATATATATATATCTTACAGCAAGATCATCCATTTGTTCAAGCAACTTATCAGGATGGACTGCAAGCACTTTATAACGGCCAAGTCTTTGTTCCATAGCATCCATCCAAGCGGCCAATTCCTGGTAAGTTAGCACGAGATGTCTCAATCCTTGTCTAGATGCACTTAACAGATGCCCAATATTCTCACTGGACTCTACTAGATTACTGTAACGATCAGTCACTTCTTGCAGTTTCTCTCCAAGTCCTATAGCTTCATCTTCACCAACCAATGACATTAAATTAGAGGCAATATCAGTTAGTTCACTGAAGTCTGATTTTTTGTTCAATATTTCATTATGTAATACCTATAATAGAAACAAAAGAATATTTATTTATTGGGTAGCTCTCATAGTTAATATAACACCACTTACACCATGTTCGCGAATACGTTGCTGTATTTTTTCTTCATCAGTCGGAACAATTTCCATGTCCTTTACTTTGCGTTCGGTGCGCTCTATCCAATCTTGAAGAGGAATAAGTTTATCCTGGAACTCTTTTGCAACACGCATAGCTTGCTCGAGATCAAGTGTGCGTTGTTGTGCACCCTCAGTTAATGCATCAAAGCGTACCATAAGATCTTTTAACTGTTTCTCAATTGCTTTTCGTTCAGCAGGGTCAGCCTCTTTGGCAATTTCATTTCCCATGCTGAATAAAGAAGACATGGAGTTTTGTCGATCGAGCAACATTTTTTTGAGGAATTTCTGTTCTTGTAATTGTGCTTTTACGACTTTATAATCGGCTGACGGTGATTTTTGATTGGCTACCAATTCTTCAGTATCAGTTAGCCATTTGGCAAGCCCATCTAATGCTTCTTGGAATTTTCCAGATTGCAGTAATGCAACATCCAATCTTCGTTCGCGATCGTTTATTCTTTCTTTCAAATTATTCCATTTTTCATTCATTTTTTCCAGATCTTTTTCCAAATGTATCGTATTGACACCAGCAGCTGCAGACTGAATGAGACTTTGACCTGATCGGTTACATTCATCTACATTTTTTCCAAGAGGTTCAACTGTTTGTGTTCTAAAACGCTTAAAGTCATTTTGTTGAGCTCTAATACTGTCTACTTCCGAACCAACGGGTTTTAGTTTGTTCACTTCTGCAGATGCCTCATCAATGTCGTCTATGACAGCCGCATGTACAAGATAGAAGTCCTCCAATTTCTTAAGTGTACTTTCGAGTTCGCTTTCTCTATTACGTGCGCGATCTTCTAGTTTTGCTAATTGTCTTCCAAGTGTCTCAACCTGTTGCCGTGTTTGTACAGTATCTGGTGCAAATCCACCGTCAACCAGACGCTCACCCGAAGAAATCGCTTCGTTGACATTATCAGCAGCTTGATGGAGTTTCTTTGTTAATCTGGCGACATCGTCTAATTGTATGCGCACTGTTTTAAAATCGCGGCCAGGTGCTTTCATAGCATCAAGCTCAGCCTCCAAACTAGATAAATCATGTGTCAATGCCTTAACGTGTTCGTTAAACTGAGTGACGGCGGTAGCAGCCGATTGAAGTTCGGAACAGCGGTCGTCCAGTTTTCCCGTTAGTTCATTGATGCGGTCGCTTATGCCGTCTACTTCGTCTTGGAGATGATTAGCATCTATACCATTTTCTCTTGCTTCAGTTACAAGATCTGCAACTTGTTGACGACATGCCTAAGAGACAAAGAAAAATGAAGATTTTTTTTAATAGAAAAATTGTAAAACTCACGCTTAATGGTTTTTTCAAACCTAAAGCTTCCTCTTTTAGATTTTTTATTCTTTCCAACATTTTTGGATCTCGTGCGGCACCTCCGAGCGAATCATGCGATGCTAATTTATCTTCACAGCGTTCTAGACCGTGCTGAAGATCTCTAACATTTTCATTAAAGTCTGCAAGCTTACGAGCTTGGTCCTCTAAAGACTGAGTATGTCGTATCAGATCATTGTTCAATTTATCCCAACGCTGCTTCAGATTGGTTAATTCGCTTTTGACCACCTCTTTATCAACGTCACAAGCAGATAAGAACGTCTCGCCCAACGATCGACTGTTTTCGTATTCGCCGGAACGTTTCCATACATCATTTCTAAACGTTTGAAGGTCCTTTAATTGTTTCTCAATGTGTTTGCGTTTAAACGAGGATGGTCGTAGAGCTTCCAGTTTGTCTTCGGCTTGACGCAACCACGGTAGGAATGTCTCGAGTGCGCGGTAGTATTTGCGACAGTGTTCCATGCACGTCTGCAAACGTGTTTGTCGATCGACCGTTTCTTTGCGTAAACGATCCCACTGAGTTTGTATTTTGTCAAGATCTCTCTGAAGGGCGCGCGTATCTGTTCGGACGTTACGTAATATATCTCGACCTTTATTCAGCAACATGATTACTTCGTGTTCTCTTGAAAGTACGTCTCTATACACCGGTTCGTGTTGGGCAAGTTGTTGTTCTAACACATCGCGGTCGGCTGAAATTAGTAACCGTTCTGATAGATTTCCTAGTTCGTCGGAAAGCCATCCAAGGGTTTTTGCACACGATGATTCGAATTGGCGACCATCACGTAACGAACCTAAGAGAAATGTAATGACAAGGGTGTAGATATTTTATACAAAATAAAACAAAGACAACCTTACTACGTGTAGGTTAGGTTGACATCCATATAGGACTTAAAGATTAATTTTATGTGTTGCGAATGTGCGAGCGTCATGTTTAAAATTAAAGTTAACTGACATACCTTCAATTTCCGCCTTCCTATGGTCGAGTTTCTTCTGCAAGGCATTGTATTGTCTTCCAATTGACGCTAATTTTGATTGTATATCAGCTCTTGAAGCGGGATCGCTAAGAACCTCGCAAAGTTGAGCGCCGGCAGCTTCCAAATCGGCCAACAGTGGCCTTTGCCCTTCCAGTTGTCTTTCTAAATTTTCCACCTTACGTAGTTGCTCTTCGGGATCTTTGTCAAGAGGCACTTCATCAAGGCCATCTGAGATGGCCTGTAAACCATCTCGAAGTCGCGTGAGCTGGGCGTCAAACTCTCTACTCGTATCGGCAGCGGCGCCTAAAGAATCGGCACGTTCTTCAAGTTTTCCCAGAAGTTCGGCCCACCGATGTTGTACATTCGATAATTTCTCATTGATCTTTTAAAACAAATAATAAATAAACAATGTTAACTGCTTTTTGAACTATGAAGTAATTCTAAAATGTTCACTTACCTTATGGCCGTCAGGTGTATTTGGTCCAACAAACGTTAAAACAGAATCGCCAATGTCAATCAAATGTTGCAATTGTGGTTGTTGCGATCTAAATTCTTCACGCAGCACTTGAACTTGCTGCACTTGAGACTGAACCATTCGTGGGTCACATGATATGGGTCCAAGTACGGTTAACATGCGATCTTTTGCCGATAACCATGCTGTGAGGGAATCGTGTGTGTCGTGAAATTCTTTAATATCTTCCATAAATCGTATTTTGTCCTTTAGTTGATCATACAGACTTCGCCAACGCGAAACGATATCCTCTAAATGATCACCAAGGTTATCGGCACCCGGTGCGCCAGGTTTTTTCTTTAGTAATTCTTTCACTTGACTCTTAGTTGAGTCGAGTAGCGATTGCTTTTCGTACATTTCTTCGAGGAACTGTTTGATCTGGCGATTGAGTTTGTCTGCTTCATCTTTGTTATTGGGCACAACGTCTTTTGGTAATTGTCTCTGAAGCTTGTCGAGGAATGTTCCTAGTGTTTTTAGATTGTCCAGATGTTTTCTTAATTCATCCCTGGTGGTATCAATTTCTGTTTGGCGATCTCCGATCTTTACGCCTATCAGTGAATACCTATGATTGATTTCGGAAAGTTGTTGTTGTATCGGTGAAAGATCTTCCAGATGAAACCCGCCATCCTGACTAGATCGTCTAGATGAAAAACCACTTGACCCACCAGGTGACAAAGGACTTAGAGCTTTTATAGGAGAGGGTGAACGACCATCTTGTGACGCTCGTCGAACTGAATGATTAAATATTAAAATATAAAATATTGAACTTTTAAAATGTACTTACGCGGACTGGCAGTAACTGCTGGACGTTTTGTTGGACTCAGTGCTTGCGATTTCCTTCTGCTTGGTGAGTCAGGTCTGTCTCCATGGATCAAATTGTCATATGCTGAGCCAATATCATTGATTTTATCAATAGTAGTTGCGTAATCTCTATATTCTTTTGCGATAGGTTTTAATTCATCATTTTGTTTTTTCAGTGTTTCGATATGAATGGCGACAATCTCCAATCGAGCGATTTTGTTTTCCATCTTGATTAACCATTCATTTACTTGTTCGCGCAGGGTTTCATAAGCATTCAAATGTTCCGCTCGCTGCTTTGAAAGTTTATGTTTCTCGTCTAAAACGTTATTTAAGTCGCGCCATTGGTTTTCCATTGCTTTGATTCTTTCGCGAATCGGTGCGGTGTCGGTTACATCACGGCGATTAACCAGTTCTTTTCCGCACCGGATTGCTTCGTCAAAGAACGCACGTTTGCCGTCGCGATTTTTCGCAATTTCGTGCATTCGCGCAGTGTATTCCTCCACTGGCAGTTTGGTGAATTCACGAGATTCCAGTAAATCGACTATACCGGCACGCCAATCCTCAAACTGTCTGTATTGAGCGTTAAACGACGTCAAATTATGACTAACATCGTCGAGGAACTCGCCGCGTTTTTGGCTGCGATCGAAAAGTTTTTCGAAACGCGTTTTGACGTCGTTGAGTTTCGTTTCAATTTTTTTGGCGACGCGCGCATTGCTCGACGACGAGATGAGTTCTCCGGCAGACAGATAAACGGAATCGATCGACGACACGTGAGTGTCTACGTCCGATTGGAAAACGCGGTGTTCGCGCATTTGCTCTTCGAGACGTTCTTTGATAAGCGAGGCGGGACGTTGTAAGTTTTTAAATTGATTTTCGGCGGACGTTAGCCATGCAATTATGCCGTCGAGGGCATCTTGAACGCCCTGTGATTGTACAAGAGCGGTATCGAGGTCCTGACAACGATCTGCAAGTGCGTCTTTGAGCTGGATGTATTTCTGGTCGAGTTGAACGACGGGTTGTTCTAGACGAGATATTTCTGTAGGAGAAATCTGACCTTCTAATGAATGGAGTAAAGTTGCCGTGGCCTATAGAAAAACAAAAACAATTAAAATATCTATATATTTAAAACACTAAGCCAGATTTTTCAACAAGTTCGTGAGAGAATTGTACTGCACTAATTTACATGACAGAGGGCGTTGAGCTTCATTCATAAATAAAAGCGTAGGAGTAATGATATAGGGTATTAGCCTTGTTTATATATATTTTACCCTCTACATAAGCATATTCATTTACTAATACCCTATATCACTACTCCTACGCTTCAAAATTTATGAATGAAGATCAACGCCCTCTGTCCCAAAATTCCCAGAACTAGTGTCGGTTGAGTAACTATAATACAGTAGACTGCCTCTAGTTCGGCCTCCGGATGGATCGGCCCACCACCTGAGTATGATTCCCAGTACATATTGCTGTGATATTTCTTTTCTTATTTTATTTAATTTGATCTTATTTACTGTTGACTTTAGACACTAACTTTTACTTTCAAATACATATACCTACCACGGCATTTATAAAATTTCCTTTTATGCTTATGGGGCAATTATTTAGATGCTTATTGTAAAAGCACAATGAACATAAATAAAACAAATGTACTTATTTTATTAAATAAATATATTCAAAAATAGTAGGTAAATGAATTTGTTAAGGAATAAACAATTTATAAATTAATTTATTATCTAAAGTTTGTAAGCAAAACAAATTGAGATATATTTCCTTTTGTATAATTTTAAGTATATATTAAGTTTAAGTTTATGCATGGAATAACACCGCAATATGTATGTAATTTCGTGTTTTGGGTAAGTACTAAGTATGTAGGCCTAGCTTTTGTTTTGTGTACAGTAAAAAAACTATTAAAACACCGTTTATAAAGCCTTTTATCTTATTTTTATGTATAAACATATAGTCCTTCCGTGTACATATGTATGTATAGGGATAATTGGTCTTTTTTGCTTTTATTCGGTTCGTTCGTCCATTTTTTCGTTCGGCCTAGGTTCCGGTCCCGAGGTGGCCGAACTAGAGAGAGTCTACTGTATATATAAACAAGGGTACCATTTAACCTTTTAAGTACGATTAAAATTCACTTTTTCATTTTCTTCGAAAATGAATCTTAACGTGGACGAAATGAAAACCGGCATTAAACATTTTACGTACAGTAAAATTTGGCGTTTCCATTTTGTGGAAATTTTAAAAAGATTGATATTCAAGTGTACAATTATTTTATACGAAACATCAGAATGGAAAACGACTGAATTCACACGTTAATTGACAGTTTACACAAACTGACATATATTATAGTGGTTATGTTTACGTCAGTTTTGACAGAGGTCAAGAAGTGATTTATGGTTATATTTAAGTCAGCGTTGACATTCTAATTTGTAAATGAAAACGTCAATCATAAATTGACACTTAATGAGAAATAATTTATTTACAGGTTGATTATTATTGTGTAAAATTTGACGTTTTTGTTACACGTTTAATTTAACTAAAGCGGTAGAAATTTAGTACGATAAACAAGAACTGCGATTTTGTTTTTCAACCCTATCAATAGATGGCGCAAACGGTTTGCGTTAGATTAAATCTAAACCAACTTAAAGATATTAAGAAACGCACTTCAATTAAACAATTATTACAGCATTTTAAATTTATAAATTAAATGTTTCTAGGCTTACGTTGACATAAACTACTCAAAAATGAATAGGGATATTGTTATTACACACATTTGTAGTTATTGTGAAAAAGTTTCGAGTTGTATTTTATGTTCTTTAGATCAACTAGTAATAATGGCAAACAAAACAACAGGAAACAATTGCATGCATAGCGACGTATAAACAACTTTGTTTACTTTGCTTGGTAGTTCAATTTTTAAAGTAATTTTATTTTTCAATTGACGTTAATTTAAATTAATTCAGAAGGTGTTTTTGTGTGTATTTCAATCGTTAGCAATGGAGAGGAAGCATTTATCAGCAGAGTAAGCAAATTTGGCCATAGCACTGCATCAAAGAGGGGATCGTCAGGTGGACATCGCAGATGTATTGGAAACATCTCAAAGTGTGATTTCTGGGCTGCTTTCTCGCTTCAGAGAGACAGGTGCTACTGCTAGAAGGCATGGAAGTGGTTCTCACCGGAAAACAACCCCTCGACAAGATCGCTTGATACTTATAAACGCAAGGCGGCATCCGTTTGCAACTGCTCGGCAACACCAAGATGCCCTACAGAATGCTATGAGGAGTC